>CAJNSZ010000873.1:0-14971 GCA_905329745.1 Rotaria sp. Silwood2 | reverse complement strand
GATAGGTCGATTTTTCCATAGGAAGCTATAGGGGAAAATGGGTATTTTTGCAGTAACTCAGGAACGGCTTGGCCGATCCTTCTCATCTTCGAACTCGACCGAGATATTGTAAAGACTGAACTGTATAGAAAATTTCATCGCGATCGGACTCTCCTTTCAAAAGTTATCGTGTTAACGGCCGGACGGACACACTGACCGATTCTAGAGTGTACTCACTTTTTTGAGTACACAACAATAAAATACAGAATCAACAAATTTTGAACATTTTTTTATTTATCTATGTATGATCAAAATTTTGGCTACAGTAAACATAGTATAAATATATATATACATATTTTTTTTTTTTGAAAATTATGTTGTATGTTATTTCTAACACAAATATAGATATAAGTCAAGTTTTGACAAAGGAATTTTGAGTGTGTGCGTGCAAGCGAAAGAAACGATATCTACATTTCATCCTCACATTTACAGAATATCTATATTCGATTGCTGAAAGAAAAATTCATTGTGATCAATCCCAAAGATTCTACAATTAATAACAAATCTCATCTTTATTTTGGTCATATTCTAACTGAATTTTTAATATTTTTATCAAATGCATCATATCAGAGTATATGTATTCATGTCATCTTAGTCAATCTGCTATCTTGTCTTTGAATGTAACGCTTAGAAAAATTTGGGCAATAGTCTTTTATGGGTATTAGTCAAATACAGATGAAGAACGAAACACAATAATCCAAGATAGTATTGAAAAAAAGAATATAAAAAGCTTTAAAATACTTCAATCGGAAATGATTATAAAGATACAAAACTTTATTTTATATTTAATCTTCTTAGCATATATATGTCGTTGGATTAAACATTAAAGAAAATTATATACTTTTTAACGATACAGATCAACAAGATCAATTAGTAGCTGTCGAAGTCTTGTTACCATACATGAAATTGAATTGTACATTCTCATTGATTATGAATCATTTTCTCATCTAGCTTACAAAACTAAAATAGAACAATGTATAATAAATTTTTTGCATTGAAGAATTATTTTAATATTAGTACACATGAAAATTTTTCGTTCTCATTATCTATGTCGAGTTCGAATCTTGTAGAATTAGTCAATGATTTTTATGCAATTATTAAAAGAGATAATCATCAATTTAGCATCGATGTATCAATTGAAACAAAGTTATTTTAAGTTGGAAAAAATATTTTGACAGAAGAACAAACAATAAACATTAAATAATATTATTTTTCATGTTTCATTAACAAATTCATATAATTAATATGAAAAGCTTTGAATTATTTTCAACAATGCTCTTCCTTATATGAATTGAATAGAATAAAAAGCATGTCATTTACTGGAATCTTGACTGAAATAGAAACACATTCAAATAAATTTTCTTATTTCTCTTATCATACTGCACTTCTTCTAATTAATTCAAATATATGGTCTATTGAGCTTGCAACTATTGTATCTAATCTTTTATGTAGTGACAATGATCATTATTTTCGTCAAAAAGTTGAAATTATATGCCGATCATCAAATGAATATAATGTTCAAACAAGTTCAAAATTAAGTATCGAGATTTTATCAACTTTACTTAAGAAAAAAAAACAAATTCATTATCAATTAATAACTTCAGCATCTACATCTGGGTTATTTGCTCAAAAATATAAATCTTGATGTTCAATCTCATCTAGAGACATATATAGAGTGCATGCATTGAACAATAAAGAATATTTCTTTAATAAATTAAGATCATCAAAAAATTGTTATGTAACTTCATTTTTTTTTAAAAACTGATATAGCAATAAATGCTTGCCCATATACACAAATTCATTTCGACTATCTAATGATATGATAATATATATGTGTGATATGATTGCATCGAATTTCTTTTCATTTCGAGAGATCGATAGAGATAATTACAACATCAAATGTAGTTTCAAAAAGTCATTAAATTTATTATTTCAATACTTTTAAATATCATATAGAATTTAGTCGCATTCTTCAAGATACATCATTTCTACTTGGAAATCTTAGTTTTGATTATATGGAATATTATCATGCATGGATCAGATCAGCAACATTTTAGTATATTTAAGATGTTCAAAAGAAAATAGTGAAAGTGCTATCATAAAGTTAATCAAAGAACATTCAACTCTCTTCTATCAATCTTTATGATCGAACTATATAATTAGATTTGCAATTTTACGAACAAAATAATATCAATGGTAGCATCGCTGATTTTAATTACCATATGTATGTCCGCAATGTTTTATGCTTTTATTAAAGATTAGAGCGATGAAGATAATTTGAAACATACATTGTTTTATGCGATTAAGCAACATAATTTTATACAGCGTTCAGCTTGCTTAACAATTCTATCACTATTGAATGAGTTAACAGTTGATTCGTGTGAAATGTTTACTGAAGTTGTACGTGATGATCGAACTGTTTAAAACAATAGTTATGAATGTATAGAATATACATATATTAATACAATTAAAGATGAGAATGTCGTTTTAAATCTTTTGTTATATTATTTGAAATCAAAATCAATGAATGTTTGGTATATTACAATTAAAATATTTTTGTATCTTTCTCCATTATCTTTTATTCCATTTAAACAATGCTGATTCATTGAAAAAAAATGTTATTTATTCACTTTTAATTCAATATGTAACTGGGTATATAGGTAACAATGTTTGAAGAAATGAATTCAATGATATTGATTTAGATTTTACTGAATCTACAAAAGCATCTTGCTTCGCTTCATGTATCTATGAGACAAAAAAAAAAAAACTGAAGACACTATGAAATAAAGAACAAAATAAATTATTTACTTTGTTAAAATGATAATTTTATGCACAATTTATTTGTTTTTAAACATATGTTTCATGAAAGAAAAAGACAGAAAAACATGTTAATTTACTGAACAATTTATCTTTTCCGTATAAAATAGAAGTAAACATTTTTTTTTTCATAGTAAAACGATTCTCAGATTGTCTACGGAATGAAAATAACAATCGGAATAGTGTCCAACGACAGTGAATCTGTTTATAATAAAAAGAAATTTTGGTTTAAACCTATAGAAAGTGATGCTAGGGATCTATTAATCGTGAACTGTCAGAAATCAGTTAGGTCTTGGCTACGGTGGTTTTCAGTTGATTAATAAAAGGAAGTAGAAGTCAAAATAAATGATTTCACACTTAATAATTATGGTAGATCTACATACAGCAGAATGAATGATATTAGAATCGAAAGTCCACAGCAGACTTGTCGATTAGAAGACGGATGGAAGCCTTCTTCTCTTCCTTCCGCAAAATTGAAAACATCTCCGATTTTCGGACAAATTTTTCAAAATCTTATGATTCATTTTGACAGAACGTCAATTTTTGAGCATTTTTCGGCATTTCTTTCACAGGAAAGGAATAAAAACATTTGTTTTGTTAACGAAATCTTGCAGAAAGTCCGTGAGCGCAACATTATTTGTTCAAGTTCGATCAGAGTATGGATGTGAGTCTTCTTTCTACACACACCAACATTCACATCCTTCTATATCTTTCACATTATCATTTAATCGAATTTTCTGAAATGTTCTGTCTACGCACTGTTGTCTAAATGATATGTTATATGGCAGGATAGTTATCGTTCGATTAATTAAAGCAAAGAATTACATTTCGATTAAAGTAGAAAATTTTTCTTCTCTTGGTCATCATAAGGATATTTATATCTCTCGATCGTCATTCTCAGATTTCTTACGCTAATTAACGTACCACTTTTGAACATTGTATTTCGATCTTGGATGTCTGAAGACAACAGTGTGGAAATATTTTGTCTTTCATTCACAGCAGCATTCTTAACTCGTAATAAGATGAGAGCAAAACATCCTAGATATATCTTCAGTCATGCATTATATTTGCCTATTCTCTTTTCATTAATTCTATTGATTTATTTAATAATTTTATTTAAAAAAACTTAATTATCAAATGATTTATTTACCGATTTTTTTTTGATGAGGAGAAAAAGAAAATGACAATAAAATAATGATATTAATATTGGCTCATGAGTATTATCGTGTACTTGAAAATTCGTTGTTTTCTTCAATAGAATTCATTTTTCTTTTGTACTACCAGTTGTAAAAACAATTGGATTCATTTGATCATTGAATATATTTTTTCGTGAAGGGTGTGGAGTGTGGGTGTGAGTGTGTGTGGGTGTGGGTGTGGGTAGAGGTCTTCTATTCTCTTGCGCCCACACCCACCCCCAACCTTATGTCCTTATAGTCTTACGTCCCTTGTACCTCTTGTAGCCTTATCTCTTTTTGTCTTACACCTTCCAGAGCCTATGGGTATCCTATAGGACGGCTCTTAAAGATCCATGGATGCCCTCATATAATTGCTCTTGAGGACCTATGAGTACCTCTATATAATAGGCCGGGAGGACCTATGGGTACCTCTATAAGATAGACCGTGAGGACTTCTCAATATCTTTATAGCATATTATCTATGAACCGATGATGAATACTAATTAAGGTGAGTATTAATTGTGGTGAATAATAATTAATTTGAGTATGTTTTTAGCAATTACAAGTTATTTTATCAGTCAAAGATGATCTTGATATCGCATTTCATAAAACATGGACTGTATGCCTTGAGTAAAATATGGATACGTATGTGAGCTCCAAATTTAGAGTTTACATGCAGAGTTTATTTATTTATTTTTTGACCAGTATATTACAGTAAAATACCATCGTATCGAGGTCGTATTTGAAGTCGATATTCATCGACCTAGGTAGCTTAGCTTTGCTCCTTTCTTACCATTTCCTGTGATGATGACAATTGTGAACTATCAAAAGCTTGAAATGTAAAATAATTTTTGCAAGAAAATTTTAAAAAATTATAATCTTCGTCGAAGTTCTTTACTCAGTTATATCAAAGATGATCATGTTTACTGATGTAGGAATACACTTTATCAAGCATCACATTGATCAATTAAAACTTATTAATTACAAATCTTTGATCTCAAAGCTTGCTTTTAGAATTCGAACTAATTTTGTACTTTCTTCTGTTCAGAAATCTATACTACCATTCAGTACTCAATCAAAGTGTAAATACGTACTATTAATGAAATGATAGTTGTTTACCTTACTACACGTGAACTTTGCTATAACTAAATATTATATAGATTAGCTAGAATGGGCGATTATCCTGTAGTTTATTTATTTTTTATTCATTCCCTAAAGCGAAGAATTATTTATGTTAAAATGCATTCATTTGTTTAACTCTTCTATTGACTGCGTTACCAGATGTCACTTGCCTTAACATGGTTTTTCAGTCCGTTAAAATGCGTTAACAACAGTTAAACGCATTGAAACTCGTTCATTCCTTGCATTTGTCGATTGAGCAGGTTATCAAGGATTGTTTTCTTCTTTTTTTTCACCATCAATGCGTTACAACAGCATTTTTAGCATTTCTTTGTTTGCGTATGAACATAGAATTTATCATGGCAATCTGTCATAAGAAGGAAATTGCGGTAACTTCATTAAAATGAATGAACACAATTAAAGAACAAACAAATATTTTCAATCTTTTCATGCAGTAATGAAGAAATCACTCGCAAAAGAACTTATGTAATAAAATAGACTTACAGTTTTGCATGACGAATACTTTTTGAAAATATCAATAGAATTAAAAATAAATCGATTGAACACGATATCTATTCGATCATGAACTACATATAAAATATTGTTTGTTTACATGTTTCATATCGTGATGTTGTTAATTTTGCTAATTGATTTAAATCATTGTCGATTAGAAATAGTTGCTACTATTGCCAAATGCTTATTTCCGTTTTAGTCAAAGTTTTCGACATGCTATTTGTTTAATTTCTGTCTACTCTGAAGTCGACACTTGTTACGTGTGTTCTGCTTTCTTTTCTTTTAAATAGTTCTCTATTTATGTGAATTAATCATCTTTGTTGAGGTTTCTCCAAGGTGAATACAAGTAAAATGTCAATATTTTAATTCTGTCTTGACATGTTTATTTAATGAATCCATCATTGTAAACAAATTCTACACTATCTATCATTATTCATAAAAAAAAATGGAATCGTCATATCAGATGGATATGTTACGTGGACGATGTCAAGAACTTCCAGAAGTACGGTCAAAAGTCGTACGTGTCTTTGTTAGTTCAACATTTTCAGGTAGAGAATATTGTAAATTTGTATTGAAGAAATATCATAGTATGTTTTTTTTTTCTTTTTATATAGACACACTTAGCGAACGAGATTCATTAATTGATAGTGTCTTTTCAAAATTAAAAGATTATTGTCGTGAAAAATATGGTCTTGAATTTCAAGTTAGTATAAAAAAAATTTATATCTATTTTTTTTCTTTTTTAATTTCTTATAAGTTTCATTTTACCATTATTCGAAGTATTCGGATATGCGATGGGGCATTGAAAATGAATCAGCCGATAATCATAGTGAAGTTGAAACTTGTCTTAATGAAATAAAATTATGTCAGAAATATTCAGTGGCTACTAATTTTGTGGTTTGTTGAATCTTTCAATAATCGGTTAATTCTTACAATCTAAGATATTGTTTTACATCTTCACAGGTTCTATTAAGCCATCGTTATGGTTCACGACCAACACCAGCTACTATTCATGCATCACTTTTTGAACAACTACAACGAATCATTCTTTTCGATTTGAATTTAACCGAAGATGCTGAACTACTTTCTCAATGGTATCAACTAGATACGAATTGTATACCATCTGCTTATATTCTTCGTCCAATTTCGTCAATGTTACCAAATATAAAATCAACAGTATGATATGACTGTCAATTAGAATTAATATCGACAAGAGTGTGTTTTTTTTTGTTCTCTTTTAGGAATTAAATGAAATGAAAAAAGCTGCAAAAGAATGGACAAAAATAAATAATCGTATTCGAACATGTTTGCGACAAGCAGCAGCCAAATGTTTCGAACAAGGTCAAATCAATGCAAATGAATATGATGATTTTTTTATATCAGGTAAATTTCTATGTTTATTATATTTAATATTTTTCTTTCTATATTAATAATTATAGTTACTGAAAAGGAAATAATCAATGGAATTCTATCAGTACCCAATGCTAATGAACGTACTTTATGTTTTCTACGTGAAATTGATGATATTTATGATCATTTATTAGATAGTAAAGCATCGAGATTTATTGATTTAAATTATTCTGATGATGGAAAACCTATTATTGATTATGAAGCTGAACAATTACTCAATCGTTTGAAATCTACACGTATTCCAAATGTATTACAATCTAATAATATATATTCATATAAAGTACATTGGAAACAAAATGGTATTAATCGACATGATCATGCTGAATATATATCGAAATTTAATGATGATTTCTACGATGCAATAAAACAACAAATAGATAATTGTGTTAAATCACGTATTATGATTATTTCTGGTCCATTACAACATGAAATATTAGAACATGCTATACAATGTAAAACATATGTAGCTAAATTTCATGGTCGAGCTGATGTTCTAGATAAAGTAAGATATTTACCAGAATAATTGTTTCATTCTTTTTTTTTTTTTTTTCTATGGAAATATATCTTTTATTTCTATTAGTTAGAAAAATATATTAAAAATGAAAAGGAAAATCGACCATGTATTGTATATGGAGCATCTGGTTGTGGCAAAACAAGTGTACTTGCTAAGGCTGCAACTGAAGTATGTATATGTATATATATATAAACAATGTACAATTAAAAATTAATTGTTAACTTTTATTTATTGTAATTTTAGGCATTGAATTGGTGGTCTGATCGAGCTGTATCAGTTATTTTACGCTTTCTTGGGTATGTTTGAAATATTAATCTTAAATATGGATACTTTTGACCAAATAAACAAAAACTCTCAGTATATTCTCTTGAATAAAAATAAGAAAAATCTGTTCATTTAAAATCCAATTATAAATATATTCTTATGATTATATTAATGTTTGTTTTTATATTTATATTTAATAGTACAACACCGACTTCATCTACCGTCTACAAAACTATACTTTCTATATCTCAACATATATGTAAATTATACAATCTATCAATGGAAATCTATCCTGATGTATTACAATTACGTCATCAATTAGAAACTAATCTATTAATACGTATACCAGCTAATGAATATCTTGTTCTATTACTTGATTCAATCGATCAACTCGAACCAGAAGCATATGATTGTCAATGGTTAGTTGGAACATTTCCACACAATGTCAAATGTATTGTATCAACTATACCTGATCATGGTAATATTTTAGCACATTTAAAAGGAATTATTAATTATAATCAGTTATCACCAAATGAAACAGAACATTTACTTGTTAGTGTTCCATCATTTGAAGTATCAACAGTCGAAATTGTCTATAATGATTGGCTTGCAATGAAAAAACGTTCATTAAGTGATGAACAACGTTTATTTATTCGTGATTTAATGAAAGAACGTGGCGAAATTCTACCTCTATATATGAAACTTATGTTTGATATTATTTTAACATGGCATTCATATGATTCAATCAATGTCGAATTAAAAAAATAAAAAAGTGTCGATGATTGTATTCGTTATCTATTTCATCATTTGGAAAAAGTTCATAATCGTCTTTTATTCATTCGTGCTATATGTTATATGACAGCATGTCGTAATGGTATCAGTCAAAATGAACTTGAAGATGTACTTTCACTTGATGATGAAGTACTTGCAAGTGTTTTTCAACATTATATACCACCTGTTCGACGTTTACCTGGCATCTTATGGACAAGAATTCGAAATGATTTAGATGAATATATTACAGAAAAAGAAGCTGATGATTCGTCAGTCATCTTTTGGTATGATTAATACTATAATATTCAGTTAAGTTTAAAGATGAAGCATATTTTCAAGTCATCCTTACCATTTGAGTAAGCATATTTCATACAAAAAGAAAATATAACATAAGACATACTATGAATCACCATGATCTGAAAAGTTCTAGGATTCGTTTAGTAATTGAGGATATTATAATAAAAATTCAAAGATCAATAAAAATTCATTTTCTTTTTTCAATAAAAATCAAATATATAACAGTACTCCATGATATTAAATGTTCGTATCAAGTATTCGTAGAACATTGCATTAGAAGAATTGATTCCCCAATATGTTAATAGACATGTGAGCGTTTTAAATGAATATTCTCTTCAGTATAGAACTCAATATATTCTGTATGTATGTCCTTGATTATATAAATATTACGTAGGTACCATCGTCGATTTATTGAAGTTGCAAGTGCTGAATATATTTCAAAAATGAATTCTAAAGAACGAGAAGCTGTTTTTCAAAATATGGTTGATCTATACAAAGAAACATGGAAAGGCAAAAGTAAACCATTCAAAATAAATGATCCAAAGTTACTCAATAAGTATAATTTAAATGAATCAAATGGTGAAATTCAAGCAAATCGTTTTACAACTTCACAACCAATCGAATTCGTTGATGCTAATGGTCGTATTCAATTTAACAGAAGAAAATTGAATGAATTGCCTCAATTCTTGAGTCAATTAACAGCAAATTTAGCAACGCCAATTATTGCTCAAGAAATAGTTTTCAATTATACATTTATGCGTAAAGTATCCATTTTATTAATAGAAGAAAAATAGAAAAGCAACAATAATAACAATTTCTTCGTAAATTATAATAATATTGTTCTATTTTAGGTGCTAAGATTGCATGTGCAACATTCAGTGATATTATTAATGATTTTCAAAAGTTCACTGAGTTATCATCGTATAGTTTATCAGACGAAGTCAAAGCCATAAAATCAGAGATTAAGATTTTTTCCATGCTCTATTTGATTGTGGGCATTCAACTTCAACAATATCCGGAGAATTTTGCTTTTGAAGTATCTTCACGTCTGTTAAGTCTATTTGGTATTAAGCCATTTATTACTAATCTTATCAAACAAATCGATGAACAAAGTGTTCGATATTGTTCTTTAATTGTACCTTACTGTCAACTTCAATCGCCGGGTAGTGGATTAATCTTTTCAATGAATCGACATACAACATCTATAGTAGATTTTGATTTTACAGAAGATCAAATGAAAGCTATAACTCTTTCAGACAGAATAATTGTCATAGATATGGGAGAAGTACGTACAGTTTTAGATATCAACCTGCCGAACTTAGATGAACCATATTTGAATTCCACTACATTACCAGAAACATATACATTCGATGGAAAAAATGAAATAAAAGATGAACGGTCATCAAGTAATTCAAATGATGAATTTAAAAGATATTTATTTCTTGTTAATTCGTTGCATCATATTTATCTTGTATCAGCTAATGAAAATATTAAATTTGAACATTCGTCCAAAGTTGGTTATTTGACTGTTGAAATGCTTGATAAGAGACGTGCACTCTGTGTTGTAGCCGAACGAAATACAAATTATGTAGAATGTTGGGATGTAGTAAGAAAACGATTATTTCATCGATTTGAGTTTCCTAGAGTGAAAATCAAATATGTTCTTTGTGTTCAAGTTTATTCGATGATTATTATTGTTCTTCAAGATGGCATCATTCAATTTTATTCAGTTACTGATTGGACGAAATCATCGTTTGTTCATCGAGGTTCAGTTCATGCTGGAATTCATCTTGAACTAGTCGCAGTTACTGGTGGAATGTTAATTCATACTTTTAATGCAAATATTTCTATTGATTTCGCTCTAATTAGTTTAAAACAGTTCCATAAGACAGAGCAAATCTTATCCGATAAACAAGTATTTAAAACATTAGTTGCATTTGATCCTCCAATGGAACCGAAACCAATCAAAAGTATCATATTACCCGATACAGAGTCAATGTCATTCGATGATATTCAGTCGAATTTTCCCTTTTTTATGACTAAGACAAGAGATGCCATATTTATCGTTCATAAATGTAATAATAAGGACATATCTTATATACGTATTAATGGTCGATTTGATATTGTGTCAATGCATGCAAAAAATTCACACACTTTATATACAGCTCGTGGTGGTATTGTCGAACTTCACAAATGGGCTTGTATTGAAAGCATAGATTGTAACAGCAGAAATCACAAATATCAATTGTATGTTTCTATCGATATCAGTTCATCACCAATAACTTCAATTAAAGCTAAAGCTGGCAGTGGTAAATATTTTTGATTTTAAAACGTAGTCTAAAGAATGCATTGGAGTATGTCGAGTAGAAATTTTCAGTTTCCCAAAATTACGGATAATGAGAAACTTTGATCGTCTATGCTCTAAAGTCTTAGGTTACTATCTTCAGAATAGTTGGAAATCAGCTTTTAGCCATAGGTTTTAGGAACTTTTAAAACGTGATGAAGTCGAATATATCGGTTTGCATTCGAGATTATGCATGACTAAAAATGTAGGAAGCTCTCTTTTGAGTACATGTCGACTCAACATGAACAAACACAAGACTTTTATGAAAGTATTCCACGAAATTTCTCTGACTGTCGTTGCCAAGATCGGTATTCTATGTCATTGATTAACGAACTAAAGCAAACTAAATTTTTCGATGATACGAGTTATTTGTTTGTCTTCTATGTTCGATAGAAATCTATATAGAAGAGTCTATTTTTCAATAATATTGCTTACTAGCTTTTCTGGGATAAACCTTGGAATAATACTAGAATATGCCGTACACATCTATACGTTATCTATAAGGTACCCATGACAATTGGAAAAAGTTAATATTATTTAAAAATCATATGCTTGTGTTTCCGTAGGAAAAAAAGGATGTTTTTATCATTTTTTTGAGATTGTCCAAGTTCTCTTTTGGATTTTTTATTTCTAAAATATATATTACAAATTTTTTGGATATATACACTTTTGTAGAGTTCGATGAGCTCTATCGAACTATATGAACGTTTCTAAAACAACAAAATTGTACTCCGTTTTAGAGTTACTCATTCCTCAATTCTCTATGTCAAAAAATTATAATATTTCTGAAAATATCATAAGATTAACATGAAAATGTTTTCATAGTCTTTACTATTTAATACCAATGAGTCTCGTTTTCAACACATTTTCATTTGATATAAAGTAGTTATGTATTTTATTTGAAATTATAGTGTTGTCTCGTACGAAAAAATTCTTGGCAACTAAGTACATGTATAAGATACTAAAATATATTGCCAGAGAATATTTTTTTAAAACCAAATGTTTAAAGAATGTTTCATTGAAACTACAAAATATTATGTCGCGAAAATATTTGTATATATTGATACTGTTGTATACACAGATATTTAAAACAAACTAATGATGTTGAGTATAATCTAAAATGTAAAGGAAAGATATTACGATGTACAAGAAAAAAACAAACTATTCTGAGAGATAAATGAAAAATACAACCATCAAATACTTTTTCTTCATGTTAGTAACAATCGTCTCATTTAGACGATTACAAATGATCTGAAAAGATATCATGTCAGGCCAAGCGCATATAGTCTATTTCAATAATTGTATTTTTTTCTATTCTATATAAACTTTTTTATTTACTTGACACAGAACGTTCTTGTTCTGTCAAAATCAATATTGTGCATGTATGTTAAAATTATTGTATAGATCGAAAAGGCAGGTTTTGTCACATAACATGCTGTCGGATTCTATTGGATCCGGCTACATCTTATTATCGGATATTGCCGGATTCTTCAGTCAGAATCCAACGAAATTCGACGTCGGAAATCATCGAATATTGACGGTTAATGATGGTATCCGATAATCGGAATCCGATCGGATCCAATACGGTAAATTTGAGCTGTGTTTTTACTCTATATCGTGCTGAAAGCTAATCTAAATCGCTGAAGAGCTAGCACTCGGGTACCCCTGTTATAAAACCATTTTTTTATTGAACTGCTTTTAGTCAAAATATAATTTGTTTAAATGAAAATAAAACTTGAATTGAAGAAACTTGCTTTGCATAGAGAATGAAATGACAAATGGATCTATGTGTAGAGCAGTTGCACAATGCGTAATTTCTTTGTAATCGTTATTATATATGTGAAGTAGAAAATTTATTTCACATATTCCTTACAAAAGAACAAGTTTTGAACATGAATGAACTGCAAAAAGTTCTTATTATTTGATAGGTTATGCAATTAATCAACGTAAATGAATTTACAAAGTTGCTATCTTTTACATTTTAATGGATGATAAAGCCATAAGAAAGAATAGGATGAAATGAGACCGAAATGACTATTTATGACCTTTGCTTGCAATCGTTCTTCGAATTGTAAATCTTATATGCAATGATCGGAATATAAATGAGACAGATTGGACTAGTTATACGAGAATCAATATGACACTTTATTAAAAAAAAACGAATGACTATAGTTCATTGCTCATATGAATTATGAATACCTTTTATAACTAATATGTACGTGTTGAGATACTTGCTCAAAGTATTCCGTTGTAAACTGCATAAACTATGACAGAAATTTTCAATTACTATTAATACTATCCAATTGCGTTTCGATTTTTGATTCTTTAGACTTTCTTTTAAATTACTTTGCATAGACACTTGAATTTATCATTGATCAAGAACATGTTCGATTTTATTTTCTTGTATCCTTTTAGCGTCATTATTCGTATGTGCATTGGAGAGCGGAGTCTTTCAAGTATATTATGCATCACAGGCACGAGAAGCATTCCAGAACATGCCTTCGTTTCCACGTACAAATGAAGTTATACGAACTGTTCAACTGCTTAATAAGACTGCGATTACTCTTGACTGTACACAACGGTAATTACACCTTGGTTTTCTATTTGAATTCTGTTTGGATAGTATGAAAACAAAAAGAATATCATCAATAGTTTTAATTTTCTGAAGAGTAGTTCACGAGTAGGTTCGATTTACATTGTGCTACAATATTGAGTTGAAAAAAATTTTACTTCGAAAATTAAAATAAGAAATCATGATTAGGTTTCGAATAATTTGAAAGTATTGTGTCAATCTGTATAGTAATGAGATTTTATCAAAATGAAGCGGTATATCTCTAGAAAATGTCGATATTTGACTAAACGCATTAATCATTATATTACAAAAAACTTTTTTCTAGCGAACTTGCATCATGGTCATATCAATATGCACCATCCATTCACTCTACTCGTTCGTTTCTCGACGATGTAACTATAAACGAGTTTGCCATTGCGTCTAATAATTTAAATTCAGAGATGATATTTGTACTCATTCTAACAACTAATCATTGGATTGAAATCTATTCCGCTAAATCACTTAACGATGAAGCTCTTTATAGTCTTCATCTTCGTTCTCCAGCACGAGTTCATTCGACAATTAATGGAAATTTTTATGTTTTAACATGCAATGGTATCGTTTATTCTATCGCTCAACAAATTAATTCGGACAATGAATTTAATTTCAATCAGAAAACCAATTATCAATTAAAAATTTCATGTTCAATGATGCTAAGTTCTGTCTTAACTCTCAATGGACAAGAAAGTTTTGTTGTTTTTGCTGACAATGGGCAATCAATGGCGATTTGTACTATGGAACGAGTTATCTATATTGGCGTCGATGTTTCACCTTACATTTCATCATCATCATCATTGAAATCAATCACTAGTGAAAAAACACAAAATTTATTGTTATTATATTTCAATAATAAAACTCTCATCTCGTGTCAAGTAAAACTTAATGAATCAAATGAGAAAGGCTCACTTCAGTTTACTCCATTCGATGAAGCTGATAAATTTTGTCTACAAAATAATTGCCTTGCTACGTACAATAATGGGAAAGCTCAACTTAATTTACATGACATTCGTTCATGTACATGCTATGAACCGATTCAACTCGATAATGAATGTCAATACTTATGTTTCAATGAATCAGCAACTTATGTTTTCGCATTA
>CAJNSZ010000872.1:30403-46642 GCA_905329745.1 Rotaria sp. Silwood2 | reverse complement strand
CGCGTGCCGCCAAACCTAGGGTGTGGGTGTGTGGATATGGCTGTGTTGGTATCACTGTAAAGAACAGAGTCAGCGAAGCCCATATTCACCGCAGTCACACCACACGCACACCCGCACCCATACCCACCCACACCCACACCCACACCCACACCCACACCCACACTACAAAGTGTTACAGCACCAACGATAGATCTACTTGAGATTTTCTCCTGAGGATATTTTGTTCTTATGACTGTCCTACCGCTGAACGTTATAGTATGAGCAATCACAATGGCTCATATCGTCGCGAAAAAGCTAATGTTATGTTCACGTAAAATAATTCTTTTCTAAATGAATCCACAACCGCACTTCGACTTATTACGTAAATAAATCATTTTGTTGAACGTGAAAGATACTTGAAACAACTTGCATCTATGAAGGCGAAGCATGAGATCATACTCATACTTCTCATATCAATCCAACTGAATATTCCATTCGGTAATTTTATTAATTTGGAAGTATGAATGTACGGATATAGATGAAGAAAGAAAATTCATAACTATTACTACAGTTTCATCCAATCATTTATGTCCATACTCTCTTTTTACTTTTAATCGAATACAAAAAAAATTAAAAATTTTTGTTTAATGCTTATTCTTTCCTTTGAAACATATGAATTCAGCCTTGAAATGACATTAATAAAACATTTATATGTAATTGCACCATAACGAAATCCAATATTGTCTTCATTCGTTTTATATGATTACGAAACCAATTGTATTTTTATGCGTTCTTCAACAAACGAAATCGATTTCTTATCTTTCTTCAAACCTTTAGTCTATGATGAATAGAACGAGATTGATTTAAAATGTCAAAACTTGCACTATTTACATTAACATCAAAACAAAAAAGTTCTTATTTAAAGAAAGTTGTATTCAAATGCTAACTTGAACTGTACATTTTTATTCAATAAACATTACTAATATGGAATTAGTATTTTTAAGATGTTTCAATTGTGTAAATGTTGAAATGAAGTAAATTTCACTTTTTCTCTGAATTATCTTTTTATATTTATCTGTCATATTTTAATAAAAACACTTCTCTTGTTAAATTTTCATTATATATATTGAATCACATACATCTCGTATAAAATAAAAAGAATATTATGGCATATGCATATGCATGATTAATCTTTGTAAGCATTCACACCCAAGATCGAAATTTATCCAGAGCCCAAAAAAAGTTATTCTCTTTTGTTTGATTAATAAAAGATTGAATGCATAATTTTTTGTTCAATTTCAATTCTATGACGAAGTAAAATGTGCAGAAGAATAAAATAACTTCAAAACAAGTTAAAATATAAATGTAGAAAGAAACCTTAGCATGATAATGTTTTTCGTGTTCTCCTTTGATGAATAAAAAAATACACTTCATTTGAGAATCTGCATCATTAATACAATTCAACGATTGTAGGTGACTATTACATTTAGATTTATTTTTCTTAGGAAAATTATTGTATCCAAGTCGAAATTTAATAAAATTGTTTATGACCTGAAAAAAAATTTATTATACAATATATGTCTATTTATTTCATTTGAGATTACATCAAAATGATAGATAAGCATTAAGCGTAAAAAATACATTCTCAAATAAACAAAAATCTTCATATTGTTTTCTTTTCTAATAATAAAATCATGTTTGCACATGAAGTATAAGTGGGAAGTACGATACAACACCCCCAGGTACATATCTGGATCTCATACAGATTTTGCTATTAGTTGTATTGTAAAATCATACATATAGATCGTAGAGAATTTATCTATTAGACTAATAATTGACAATATTGAAGAATAATATAAAAGATATTTATTTATAGAATATAATTAAAAACAATCTTGTCAAACTCAAATATTTGACGAAAAAAAGAGAAGTATTGTCCATGAAAATTTCAAGGTGAAAGTCGGCGAGTTGAATTCAATTATTTTGAATACTTTTCAAGAATCTTAGATTATTTTTACTTTTAAAACTCTTATGGCGCTATTTCTTTCTTTAGAAAAAGATTTATAAGATAAAATACAAGTTTATCGCCACTTAGCAATAAGGTATAAGAACTTGCGCAGATAACATATAATAATCGTTTGCAAGAATCTGATGTACAGCAATAGTATGATACTCAGCTAGAAATTATAATAACGCAAGTAAAAATTAAATGTTCGATTAAACAAAAGCTTTCTGTAGATTTCATAATGTTTGTTGATTATTTAGTAAATTTTTGTATTGTTACGAAAAAATAAACTAAACATAGAGAGAAAAGCTATTCGTAAACCAAGATCTCACTTAATTTTTTTGAAGGTTACCACATATGTTGCATTCTATGAGTTTCCTCAGAAACTAAATTAAACATTGTACGTATTGGAAATATAGACATGTATGGAATAACGAATCATTAGTTAACTGATGGAGCTAATCATGGAACATATTGTTTCAATGTAAACATTATCCATAAAATATATTGATGGCATTTGCTAATTCTTTGTTCGAAAGAATCAATTTCTATATCTCCTATGCCTGTTATATCACTTAGATCTCCTTTATCTTCCATGTCTCCTATATTTGCTACATCTGCTCTAACTCTCTCGTATATGTTTTGTATATCGCATATCTCATATGCTTCCATTTAATGCAATTGCCAAGGAAACTCTCGAGACGCATCTAATAGACTATTTCCTACATTTAGATTAATATTCAAGTTGGATGAATAAATATTATATATGAAATAAATAACATTATATTTAGTAATGAGAAACAATGAATTACTTATCTGAGCAACAAGCATCGACTGAAACAGATCCAAGTATGATTATATCTAATTAAATATATATATATATATATATAAATAAAAACTTAATTATTTTAGTGATAAGTTCAAGAAACGAAACTGTATCATTGGAAGCATTAAAAATGAACAAAGAATATATAAATAATAACGTATCAAATTTTATTTCAAATGATAATGAGCAAAAATCAAATAGCAAGATTTGGTCTTTATTTGAAGAAAATATTCTTTATAAAGATGAAAATCATACGAATATCAATAAAGAAAAATTAAGTTGGAGATCAATTATTGGATCCATGTCACATATTGATAATATTTATCGACAAGATAATTTTATGAAAAATTTTCAACGATTAAAATTTCTATTAATATTAATTGATTCAATATTTCGTGGTATAAGTCAAGTTATGTTTGCTAATAATCCATTATCAGGTATAATAATAACCATTGGATTATTTATTGGAAATTGGGAATTAACACTTTATGCAATACTCGGAACAACATGTTCAACAATCACTGCTCATTTATTTGATTTTAATTATAATTCAATTCGAACTGGTTTATATGGTTATAATGGATGTTTAACAGGAATGGCTATGGCTTATTTTACATTTTCGAAGTCTCCTCAAATAATTCCATTTGTAATAATAATGAGTATATTTTCAACAATATTTTATGAAGCAATATCAAAAATTCTTGTTCATCGTCTTGGTATTCCACCATTTACATTTAGTTTTCAAGTTTCAAGTTGGATATGGCTTCTTGGAGCTCTTAAATATCGATATTATTTTATAAATGGTAATATATTAAATCCAACATTATTAACAACAGTTGTCGATAAACCTCAATTACTTAATATATCGTTTGCTGGTTATGCAATTGGAGATAATTTTGTTGGTTTTTTTGCAAGTATAGGACAAGTTTTTTTCATTGAAAATCCTTGTACAGGTGCGATTATTATTATTGGTATTGCAATTTGTTCTCGAATTCTTGCATTTTTTGCATTATTTGGTGCTGTTACAGGTCAATTAACAGCAGCTTATGTACTAGGATTACCTGCAAAAGCAATTTATAATGGTTTATGGGGTTATAATGCAGTATTAACATGTCAAGCATTAGGTGGCATGTTTTTAGTTCTATATGGATATCACATATGGTTATTTACATTATTAGGATCAATATTAACAATATTTGTTCAAGGAGCATTATCATCATTTTTATCATCATGTGGTATGCCAACATTAACATTTCCATTTACTTTTATTTGTTGGATATTTTGTTTAATGGTTCCAACAAAACATTTAATACCTGTTAAATTATCAGATTGTAATATATCTGAAGATCATTTATATAGATATCGTCTTTCAAATTATGTTAAAAATGAATTTAAATATTTGAATAAATTAAGTTCAATAATATCATCTTTAAATGAAGATATAACAAATATTGAATTAATAAAAATAGAAAAAGAATTTATTCCAATATTAATGTCAACATATACATTTCGAAAGGATTTGAAAAAATTGAAAATTTTATTTAAAAACTTAACTAATATTCATTATATGGATTTTACGAATCGGACTCCACTTCATATAAGTGCATGTCAAGGTTACTTAAGAATATCCAAATGGCTTATTGAAAAAGTTAAAATAAATGTTAATTCAATTGATAATTTTGGTTCAACACCATTATATGATGGATTTATAAATGGAAATATAAATGTAACAAATTATATTTATGTAAATGGCGGAAGATTTTCATCAACAAAATATAAAGAATTATCGTTTTATTTAAATGCATTTATTTATGAAAATTATATTGATGGAATAAAATATTTAATTCAATTAGGTTTTAATCCAAATGAAACTGATTATGATGGAAGATATTCTTTACATTTAACTGTTCATACAAATAATTTGAATATTGTTCGTTATTTAGTTGAACAAACATCAATTTCATTAAATATAAAAGATCATTTAAATAAAACACCATATGAATATGCATTAGACTTATGACAACATGCTATAGCACATTATTTATTAGATACAAACAATCAAATAACTCTTAATAAAAATATTGAAATAGTTACAAAAATTGATTCAAATGAACAAATTAATAATGAAGATAATATTTCTTCGCTAAATTTAGAACAAAATCTTTTACCTTATCTTCTTTCTATTAGTACAGATGATAATACTATAGATAAATTATCAAATTTTATTCATCAATATCCAAATTTAAAAATATTTGATTATTTTGATTATGATAATCGTTGTTTATCACATATAGCTGCAATTAAAGGTCAGTTTGAAATAATTCAATATTTATCTACATCTTGTTCAAAATCTTATTTTCAACAAATAATTAATCGAGAAGATCGATGGAATTTATCAACATTAGATTACGCATTTATTTATAAACATAATCATATAGTTAATTTTATTAAAGAACATTTATTATCTATAGAAAATAATTCAATTGAATATGAAATAAATTTACAATATAAAACAATCGATTCAATTTTAAATAAATGGAAAAGAATTTTTCTGTTTTTAACGTTATCTGCATCAGGTAATGCACAACGAATTGAAACACTTTTCAATCGAGGATATTTTGTAAAACAAGAATTATATGCTGATTATGATGGACGAACACCCATGCATTTAGCTACAACTTATGGACATATTAATGTTATTCAACTTCTTATTCATTTAGGTTATCATGGAATTAATCATAAAGATCGTTGGGGATATTCTCCTTTAGATATTGCTATACAGATGAAATCTAATAATATTATTTCTATACTTCAACAATAAACATACTAATGGACTTTGACTTTTTCTTGTCTTCAGTATTTAACCAAATTTGTATTCAAATAGTTCTATTTTAAGAATATTTAAAATTGCCTTTCTATGTTTAAGAAAAATAGTGTTCAATCATACATGTCATTAAATACTATCAATCAGAGATGAGCGGATGATTTTTTAAATGTGACTTGTCGAAAAAAAAACACACAAGTCAAGTGAAATATATTCGTGTGGTTATACTGTAATATCAGATTTAAGAAGCCTGATGATATTCTTTTTTCAATTGTGAACTT
Organism: Rotaria sp. Silwood2; assembly: GCA_905329745.1. Taxonomy (NCBI): domain Eukaryota; kingdom Metazoa; phylum Rotifera; class Eurotatoria; order Philodinida; family Philodinidae; genus Rotaria; species Rotaria sp. Silwood2. The sequence goes on along the minus strand of CAJNSZ010000872.1, from coordinate 40,727 downwards.
TTGCACTTTTATGATAGATACTGTACATAAAGTCTCCACTCTCTTTTTTTTTTATAAATATGAATAGTTGTTATCAAAGAAGTAGAATACATAACATCAGTATTAGTATGATAAGAATTTAAGATGATGCGTGCATTATCCATTTTATAAAATCCAGTTAAATTTATCTTCACATTTATTGAGATTAACATGACTGAAATGTCGTCACAAAATAATAATGATATTTCATATAAGTAGTTCTAGAAATGTATCTGTATTATCATCTGGGTCAACGTTTTCTTTCAAACGGTTAATTGAAGCATTGAATAGAATATTGATCTTGACTTTGACAATGTACTAGAGATAAACATTGGATCATGGATAGATTCGAGATTTTTCGACGTAGAGATAATCTGTAACTACAAATTTTTTCGTAAAATAAGTCCAAAGATTTCTTTTTGATAATTGGTTGAAAAAGAAATAGAAAAAAATTATTTATTTTCCTATATTTTATGTTATGATACTTATTTCGTTCGAGATAAGTGAAATATTCGATTTCTTGTATGAAACATATTTATTCATTAGGTTATGTGTCAGTGGTATTTGACTTTGATTAATTTAGATAAACCGAAGATCTGGATAGCTTGGTGATTCATATTGGTCTTATTTATGAATTGGCAGTGTTTGTTTTGTTGCTATATCTGTTACATAGATTAATACAAGTGAATACTCAATTGAGTTTAGTATATATTCAAATGTATTCGATGGGATTTTTCAGTTAAGTATTTTACAGTTGAAATAATCAGTTTTGTCGTGTGAGATTTTGCATGAGAGGAATGTATTTACAATTATTCATGTGGATATCAATAATTCGATATACGATGATATTAGGGTATGAGTTCATTTATGGTGTGAGTACTCTATTCCTGTACACCCACCCTCTTATTGGGGGTAGCTTCAAAATATGATACTAAAGAGAGTGAAATAATATTTGAAACTAAAATATATTTAAAAATAATTGTCTGTTTTTATGATCATTTTATCTATTAAAAATCAGTATATGAGCGACGTATTGATAATACTCATTTATTTAAAGACGAATCAAGAGGCATTCGAAATGTGAACAGAATCTGAATTTAAAACTACTTTATTAAACATATCTAATTATTTATTTTGTTATTCATTAAATGAAGAAGACAAGAAATGGACTATTTAATAAATGTTACGATCCCCGATAGGTACTATAGCCAAATTTATTGAGCAGAAGTGGTACATGTTAATGATTGGTATCTTAAGTAGAGAATTCAATAGTGACAGAAGGATAAATTCCATCAGGTATGTAAGAATCTATATCAAGTATCATAAGCGATCTATCTGGTTGCCATTTGTCTGTTGGAACTAAATCATGTGCACGGTCATCATCATTAGTTTTTATACGTGTTGATATTAGTATATATTCTCCATTGAGGGTGTGGGTGTGGGTTATAGATGATAAGGAGATCAACGAACAACCACACCCACCCCACCCACACCCCAAAATGATTATTTTATAATAAGCATGAGAATTTATCGTAGCGCTCTGCATCAGACTCGTCATTGAAGTCAATTAAATGTTTTGCCGAAAATTTACTTTTGGCATAAGAAGACTTCTGAAGTTCAGGTTTTATTCTCTGATATTCAATGTTTAAACTGTTACATTCAGAGAATTTTAACGACATCTCATAATGGTACTCCTTGATGAAATATCATTAGAATACTCTGAATGTATTACCTCAAAGATTGAATATCAGAGATTAGAATCTGAATGTCAGAAACTTTCTTACACTAAAACTGAATTCTCAGCAAACAAATAATTTGACTCCAATGCAGGACTCTACTTTATTGTAAAGAAGCAAAAACAAACAGGAGTACAAACTGTAAATTTCATTTTAATCAAATCATAAAATATAACATGAAATAGTATAATAATTCATAGTCTGAATGGAGCAATGATAGTTAAATAACATTTACTTTTTAAAAGGTATTCGATATTTCAGCTTTTCCATGGGATGGAACGAAAAAGTTTTATGTCCTATCCCATGTAGCCACAAAATTTTTCGTTCCACGCTGAGCTCTGAATGAATATCTCCGAAATTTCTTCCACGTTTTATATTTTTTATTCTATGAAGTAATTAATATTTTCATCAATAAAATAAAAAATAATAAAAATATTGATTATTATATAATAAAGTTATAAATACTCATGAAGTTAATCACACTAAAATCAAAAAAAGAAGTTATAAGAAATTATCTATACTAACACATAAATTTAACTTCTAGAAATTGACATTTCTAGCTTTACGTAAGTTAAGAAAAGAAACACGTTACATTTTTTATAAATGTAAATTACTGATAGCTTATACGTATTCTTTATAATTTAATTAGTAAACGACGTGTTCAAACAGTTTAATAGTTTACAAGTGTAAAATTTAAAAAAACATGGTACTCTGACGCATATACACTAAAACAGCATGTGAATTATGTCACAGTGTAAGTATATCTGTTTATTTCTTCAGAAATTAATGTTGTTTTTATCCATTTGATTTTGCTGAAAAATCAAATTTCACATAAGCTCGATGGTTACATTTACAAGCATTCCAATTAAAAGCAAGTAATTCATGAAGCAAAATACATTCATTCACTCATAAATAATATCATTACAAGACAACTTCGATTCTCAGAAAATAATGTTACTATTGAAATCAAATAAATATACGAGTATTAATATAAGTTCAAATCAATCGTTTTATTTTTCGTCTTATTTTGAATCTAAACAAATTAAAATGAAAAACCTAGTATGTGCGACAATTTCAATCATAAATAATCGATTCTTTTTGTACACATTACAATACTTTGTATTGTTTTGTTATTGATAGCAAATTTGGACGAAGGATAAATGAGAGAAAAAGAAAATTTATAAACAGAAAATAAATTAGGCTCAATGAACTTCGAGTACATTTCGGTTCGTATTTATTTATTCCTCGGTTTGAGAGTGATCACTGATAGAAAAAATCAAAATTTGGAGAAATATGTTTCAGGAAATGACTATCGTTAAGCTTGTTCTGAACTTTTTTCCTGATGTTTTACGTGATTGAGAAAAAGAAAAGTAAATTTCAATGAGTTCTATAGATAATTGTATTGCTGTGATTATTAACTGAAGCAAGTCATCAGTTGTTGATATTATAGTAATGACCAAGTATAATCTCGTTCACTAGTTTCCGTCTGATAATAATACGGAGAATTGGAAAGTAATCATTTTTCGTCTACTGCTTCAATACAACGTAGACAGAAGATATCATAGGTAATAATATAAATAGAAGAAACTAAACTTCCGATTACAGCGTCTGAGCAAGGTCATTTCGAGCATAAACGCTTTCTATCTTTATTCAATTCACAATCAGTTAAAATGATTTGTTTTTTAATGTTTTCTGTTTCATTTTTCGAAGTAAAAAGAACTAACATTAATATAAACAAGAAAACCCGTCATATTCATTTGATGTAAAAAGTAAAAAGAAACAACGTATTTTCATCATATAAAACTAACTATGTGACGCACATTGCAATGTACTTTTAGCATATATTCATATCTTGTCTGAACGTAGGAGAAACGACGGAGATATGAAAAAAAATGTAATACCTCAGGAAAGAAAAGCTTTCTATGGTCGTATTTTCATTGCCACGCAGCATATTCATTTAAGCTCATAGTTTTATTTATGTATTTGTATAGTCATTATTAGAGGTCTGATGTTCGACCTCCTTTATTTTATTCCAAATTCAAAAAAGAAATGTCCGTACACACATGTACAATTATACAGATATCTGCCCTTCTGTAGAGAGGGACAAAAAAAAGAATATATATATGTATATCTCGACTACCTAGATCAAGGGTCAAACTTAAGGACAAATAATAAAGAGTGATCAAGGTTATATAACATCAGAAGAGATCTAACAACAAGAAAGAGAAAAAAAAGAGAAAAAAAAGAAATAACATAGAAAAGTAACAACAAGGAGGTGAACCCGCTAACAGTCATACTGCACGAAATACACATCAGTTTACAGAGAATGAAAAAGAATAAAAACTAAAGATGCTGGAAAAAAAAGGATTTTATCAATATTGATAATCATGATTTAAGACACAGTTGAATACACGAATAAAATGCTTTCTTCTTTGAGTATATATACGGTAAATTCGGTTCTCCTGAATATGGTCCGAATTGAAAATGTCGAAAAGGGTGCGCGTGGGGTGTGAATGTGAACACTTCTCTACATCCACAACTCACACCCATCCAGACCCACTCAGATCTAGACCCACATCCTAAATCGAATCGTATAAGCCTAATTATATTGGAATAAAATGACGTTTGAATTCTAATATAAGATAAAGGGTATGGGTGTATCTTTATCTTCTTGATTCATCCACACCTAACTCACAATAATCTGAAAAAAGAAAAAGACAACACATTTATAGAGATTATGAAGAAGGAAGAAGCTTAACAACAACATAGAGAGAAAAAGAAAAAGATAAAACCAATAGATCATCTTCTCATGATGATCAATCGAGTAATATACTCAACAAGAAACAAAAAAATTATAAATGGAAAAAAAGTTAGCGCCTGTGTGCGACATCACAACGCCGCTAAGAAATAAAAAACATTACGAAGTCTAAACCAATAAATTCAAGTCATGGGATTTTAAAAACATGAGCATAACAAAAAGCAAAAATCAATTATTCTATGGTTCATTATATATGCATACAATTTTTGTTTCGTTTACGCATTCAGTCTCAACTAGGAGTGTCATTTATCATTTACTTTATAATAAATATAAATTATGAGAAATTTATATTTATTCGTAAACGTAAAATTTTAAATTTATATTTATTTGTAAATATAAATTTTGCAATAAAATAATTTACATTTATAATAAACATAAATCACTTATCATTTAATTTATGCGTAAATTAAATGAAGGGTAAACATGAATTGACATTCCTAATCTCAACTCAGTGCCCATATCACCTGTAATATACGTATGTATTTATTTATTTATTGATGATTTGTTTGCGCATACTTTTTGTAAACAGAGTGTTAGACTTCTTAAAAGAGTCTGTCATTAGGCATTTTTTGTACGCTTTCTTTTGTATTAATTGAGAAATGAAGGCCATGTTACTCTAAATTCAGAAAACTCATTATTAAAGTAGATTAATGCTTTTTTACTCATAGATGAATCAATTTAAAATATGTACTGCCACTAACACGTATACACCGATGTTTTTAAATTTCAAGATATTTTCAGTTTGATACATATTCATACTATGAAATTCTGTCAACGTTTAGTTCTCTTTCTTCCTTACGGTAGGATGCAATATGAGTAGTCTTATAGAAGAAAACAATATCGCTCATATTCAAAAGTAATTTGATATCAATTAAAATTTTTTGTTTACTAATATCATAATTGAAACAAAATGCTGTCATAAACTGCCTAGAAAGTGCTCTTTAATATGTTTGATATTGTCTTTTTCTAATGTGAATAATCATAATCCAATTAACCATAACGAAAAAAGGAACCAATTATTGATGTAGTTTCATAGCGTCGGCACAGAACAAACTGAAGTTTTTGAAACTCGAATATCTAGATCTATGTGTGCTATTGGAAGCTTATATTTGTAATTACTTGGTTTGATATTCAAAACATTCATTTTATCGTAATAGGATCAATATGCTTAACTTAAAGTACACAGTCGTCTACTGTAAGTTATCCACCCCCTCAGAAGTCAGGTCCACTTTTTTGTTTTAAATCGTGTATTAAAGCTACACAGTATTATTTTTATTTTTACATATACTTTGTGCAGCAGATGCAAACTACTATATATACATCTGTTTTAATGGAAGGAAGCCTCCAATATAAAATATACCAAAAACAAATGAACTTCAATGCTTGAGAAAAAATGACTCGAAAACTACAAAATCATATTGTTCCTATTAATTTATGAGAAATGACGATATTTAAATGGAAATGGTCAATCTCTATCTACATCCTGTTGATATTTAGTGGCACAACGATCATAATGTTGTTTATTAATTTCTGTGTTTGTATTATACCATTCATTAATCATCGTCATAATTAAAATTTCTTCGGTAAGTAATAAATGTTGTTTGATAGATTGATACCTTTTGCTGCTTGATGAAGTGAAACCAATGTTTCTATCAGTCCTATGTATTCGACATTATGAAAAGCTTGTTCATTTTTTGATACATTTTGAAAATTTAATTTATCTAATACTAGATACATAGAACAAGGATCAAGTTCACTAATTGAAGAGCGTAATACGTTTTCAATAAAATTAGTAAACACATCACTATTGATTCCTTTAACGGATCTTATTCTTCTGTGTTCTGCTGCAGAAATAATTGGTGGACGTACTTGATTACCAACAATAGCTTCAATCCTATCGTAATGAACAACATAAGAAGATGAATCAGTAACAATAACAAAACGGTTTTTCATCTTGTGCTATCAGTGTTGTTCTTGATGCTTCATTTATTTTAACATACCTTTCATTGATAAGATAATTGTGTTATTTTACATACATTGTAGTTGACGACGTAGTAAGGTACTTCCAAGCAGATCCACTGACTTTATACAGAACATTCTCTCGGAAGGATTTCATCATGTTAGTTTTGTAGTCCTCGTCGATTTATGTAGGAGTCGATATATAGTGTTGATTCAAATTGTCCTCTAACTCCAGCACAGTGGACTAAAATGTCGATTTTGTCGAAAATTGATCTCCAAAATCCGTCTGTTGTATTTTTTGGGACATTCTTTAGAAATTTCAATTTGACCATTAGATAGAGTATCGAAAGTTGCCTTAATAAAACAATTTTCGAAATTAAATCTCAAGAATTCAAGATTTGAGAGCCTACGCAAATTTGAGAAAAATAGGACACTTACGCTGAAATTGTATTGCTAATAAAATTTATACAATCAGTTAAAGATCGCGACATATTTGAATCAAAATGAAGCTCATACTATGCTTATTCAATTGCAATATGCTGAAGCTTCTCAAACTTTTGATTGGTTACGGTATATGGATCTGCCGGGTGGTGAGATCTCAAGAAACCTCACATCGGGCTTCGGTTTTCTCAAAAACTACGTATCACAATTTTTTGAAATTGTTCTCTCTAGTCGATCTTAATGAGCGCTACTAGTGATTAAAATATGAGGCTTCGAATTTCAGGATTGTAGACGATGGAGCGCTTTTACGTTAGCTTAAATTTCAGTGCTTTTCAGAAGATTTCTGTAGGAGACCTCTTCTAGTTGCAAAATTAAATTCTCAAATTTTGGCCCAAAACTTTGCGCATATAGACACTACAGCTAGACTAGCTTGCATAGAAACCTTCAGAAGTTTTCAACGATGTCTTGCTAAGATGTGTACCCTTTAATAGAAGTCCTCTTTAACGGTAGTCTAAATAGCATATTTTTTGAGACCTGCATATCTTGATGAAATCTCGTTCAAAATTTCTTAAATTCCCTGTACAAGCTTGTCTAGGTGAGCCCTCCATTTATGCGAAGTTTCGGATCAAAATTTGAGAATCTAATTTTTCGGCTGTCTGGGGTTCCGTACAGGGATCCTTGGAAAAGTAAAAAATCTAAGCTATCTTGGAAGACATTCATCTCTTACAATCTTGCAATGGTAAGTCTCATGTTTTAATCACTAGTAGCGCTCATTAAGATCAACTCGAGAGAAAAATTTCAAGAAATTCTAATGTGTAGCTTTTGAGAAAATCGAAGCCCAATGAAAGACTTTTTTTGAGATCCCTCGACGCTTCACATTCATATATCCGCACCAATCAAAACTTTCAACAACTTTTGGCACATTACATATGCATAAGCATTGTATAAGCATCATTTTGGTGCAAATATGTTAGGCTCTTTAACTGATTATATAAATTTTACTAGCACCCCAATTTTATGATTAAGTCCCATTTTTCTAAATTTTGCAAATGCTTCCGAACATTGAATTTTTTAGATATAATTTCGAAAGTTATTTTATTTAGGAAGGTTTTGATGCTCTACTTAAGGGTGAAATCGAAATCTCTAAAGAGTGTTCTCGACAAATACCGCAGACGGATTTTGAGAGCCAATTTCCTACAAAATCGACATTTTGGTCTGCTCTACTAGAGTTAGTGCACGATTTGAATCAAAACTGAGTGCCTGTTTCTACATAACTCGACGAGGACTACAAAACTATCATGATGAAATATTGTCGTCAGAATGTCCTGTAAAAGGTGCACGGTACTGCATGGAAGCATCTTCTCTAAAAATTCGCAAAAATACGAAAATCATAATACAAGAACCCCTTAAAAATTTTTCTGCTTAAACATAATAGAAGGCCCTGGATCTTTTATTGTTAACGGAGGGCTATACTTTCCTTCCCTTTTTTTTTGGTCGCCCACACAAAGAACAAGACAAAAGGTACATAATTCAGACAAGAAAAGAAAAAAGATACTATTCTTGTCAACACAAATCAGCAATGCTGAAAAAGTTAAATTTTAGTAGACAAATCTTACAAATGTTCGTTTCAGAGTGAAATGGAGTCAATCATTTGCTTTTTAATAAATTTTGACTGATTAAAGCTATCGAGCTCGGCTTTGCATAGCTGAAAAGAGTGAACTCTAGCGCATCTGTCTGTATAACTCATTAGAGTCCACAGAAACTTTTATGTCTGTTTATACGACCATCTGTTGATTTTATTTTATTTTTCATACAGCTCTCTCTGGTAATCTTATTCTTGTCATACCTATTTGTAGCGGGAGTTCAGCTGTATATACAGTAAAATTATAATAGACGAAAGCGATCTTGTTGAAAAAGGGACCAAAATAGCCATACGGAGATGCCGAAAATTTACCCGATATACAGCACATTATCTGCTAGAATTAGATATAATGAGCATTCCAAAGCCAGAAAAAGTTGTGGAGAAAACATGAAATCAATACACACTAGCATAAACAGACGTAAAAATATCTGTGGACTCAAATGAATTATGCAGAAAGATCCGGCGGAGTTCGCTCTTTCCAACTAAGAAACGTCGAGTTTGACAGCCTTAGCCGACAAAAGTTTATCCAAAAGGAATGGTTAAATCCATTTAATTTTAAAATGAAAAGTAATAAAAATTCCAATTGACAAATCTCCAAACAAAATAGGCAACGACCCACTTACGTTTTCCTTGGTTACGTGGTTAAGTTAAGATCGGGATACTAGATATTACTATTCTAACGAAAGATGAACCATTGATATCTGTTGGTGTTATTCTAGCATATTTTAGATAAAAAAAACATGACTGACTCGCCTTGTTCGCATTGTCAACTTTTCGGCCAACCTTTAGCACGGATCAATTTTATAATTATCGCGGGTTCAGCGAACATTATGGTGTATCAACGAGTCAAACATCTTATCAGAGATTATTCAGGAACAAATTCGCCAGTTCAGAATATCAATTACACCAATTATGATTCATTGATGAATATTAGTGATCAGCTGTTCATTCGTCAAACCCAAGAAGTCGTCGATCCATCCAAATCACTCTCCACAGAGAAATGTTGCCATGGATTCGAAATTTTTCCGATTGGTATAAGTGATATACCGGATTCTGCTCAATTACAAATATTTAAAAAAGATATTCTGAATTTACTTGAGCTAAAAGCTAACGAAGATGCACAAACTAAAGATGAAATAGTTGAACCTGCCACTTGGATTATGATGAATGGATCTGTATGTTTCGAGCCAGCATTACTTAAAGTGTTTCTTCAATTAAAAGATGAGAATCTTTCATTAGTTAGTTTCAATTTCACGGTTCTTTGTTTACTGGTCAACGAACAGCGACTGTTTGTCAACTGGCTATCCCTTACTGAATCGATTGAAGAATATCGCACAAAAGCATACCCTGAATACAGTGAACGTATTAAGAGATTTTTCTCTTTGTTGCACTCTTCAAATCATCTCCAACAGAACACATTACTTGTAGAAGAAAACGAGGAACTAACAGATAACAAGTTGCAAGACTTATTAAAAGATCTCTTCCGAAATCAAACATCCCAACACCGTGCTATCCATGATCGACTTCGTTCTAATATGTCCAAATTATTACAACCTCGCCGTCGAACAGTACGTGATATACGTTCTGTACGAGGTAATTTACAGAAGGGTGTGGGTGTGGGTGTGGGTGGGGGTGTGGGTGTGGGTGTGGGTGTGGGGGGTGGGGGTGGGTGTGGGGGTGTGGGTGGGGGGGGGTGTGGGTGTGGGGGCG
>CAJNSZ010000872.1:0-30380 GCA_905329745.1 Rotaria sp. Silwood2 | reverse complement strand
TAATATTTATGTTTATTTTTCAGTTTACAAGAGTGCTATTGAGACATCAATGGAATTTTGCTGCAGATGAAAGAACAAAAGTCAAGCCAATATTAAATATATGCTGCAGTTCAAACGCCATATTTTCGGCATAACTGCTTGTAAAGTTCAACATTAATATTAAGTTTGATGGGTAACAGAAAAAGTTCATTCGAAGGAAACTTAGCAAACTGTATAGGTCGAATCTTGCATCCTCATTATTTTTGAATAATATATCTTTTTGGACCGAATTTAAAAAAAGGGAAAAAGATGGACTAGGTCATTTCTTTCAACAAAAGAGAGTAAAGGAAATGATAGCGAATCACAAATCTCTGTTAGTGGTATGGTTGGAATTTGTTGAAGACAAGTGTTCCTAGCAGAGCAGGTAAACAACGCAAGTTTATACACTCTCTCTGCATCTGTAGTTTCCCTTCTTTTGTTTTTATTGTTCCCCTTCCTTTTCTTTTTTTTTCTCTCTCCTTTTATCCTACCTGCACATGTCACAACGTAACCTCAGTTTCTTAGTCGATTAATTGCGGTATTCCTTTTTCCTTTTGTTTGCACCTAGAATCTTGTGTTCTTTTTTTTCTAACTTGTATCTCTATGTTGTAAGCGCTCCAGAACGTAACAATAAACCTCCCCCTGGCAAAAAAAAATACATATAAATTTATACAGAATTTCACAGTGATTTAAAAAATTTGTCTCAAAACGATGAAAACGCTAGATATCAACGAAAAGCGAGAAGTTTCTTTATTTATAGTCTCCCTAACACGAATAATAATTGCCAATGTAAAACTAGCTCCTTTGAAACCTCAATGAGTTGAAAATGATGAAAACTACTTAACCTTTTGATGACGGAAAACGTATATATACATTTTGAGTCTTTATTTAGACTCCAACTTGTAGATTCATCTGCCTTCACTAGGCTATAACAGTATTATCTTTTCCGCTTATGTGGTTGGTATCACACAGCATCATCGTACGGTACCATTAGGCATATATGTCAAGAAGAAACAAGAGTATTTTGGATCCGGAAGTACTCGAAAATTTATGGAATCTTTACATGCAAAGTCTTCTGGATCAATATGAAGCTAAACAGAATCCCGTAAAATCGCATAAAATCCTAGAGCCATTATTGTTCCATGGTGCTGCCACTTTTACTAAAAACTCTAATGCTATAGATTATCAGATGTTAGATTTTACTAGATCTATATTATGATATGGGATTCGAAAGTCTTGCATGGAACCAGCCACTGAATTCCATAAGATTCAGCGCCATACTTGACTGTACAATCTAAGAATCTTATAGATTTTGATGATTCTTCACAAAATTTACTATTTTTTCTAGACATATATGCCACATTTCAGGTTTTTTCGAAAGCAAAACACAATTTTTGCATCTTTTCAATCAGAAAAGTAGTTTCGTTGCAAGACCTGAAAGAAAAATATTTGAACCTTGTTTAACTGGCTCTTTGTTAAAATGAATATACATTGAAGTTTCGAAACTTATGGAAATCGTTATTAGCAAACTAAATTTTCATTAGATAAATTCAGTTAGAAATCAAGCTAAAATATTCAAATACATAATATCACACTAGCATGAACAAAAAGCTTCATTCCTAATTGTCGTCTAGAAAATTGCTAAGACAATATCTTAATGAATCTATTCCATTGACATTGCTATAATAACTATGGATCGATATCTGACTCAAGCGATTTTGATCTTCTATATCTATATAGTCATTGACGGACTTGTACCTTGAAAAGAAAGAGAAAAGTACAACAACATACATCTCTTATATATTATGACTTTCACTGTAAGACACTGATGATCTTGAGATCAAAGATAAATATTCGAAAAAAAGTTTTTTTATTTTTATTTCAATAAACTTGTACAGAATAATTAGAACTAAGTCGAAACATGAATAAATAAATACGAATTTGAAGTAAATTAAGTAATAATTCATCTGTTAATTTTTCGGAATTATTGATAATTTTGTTTGAGTTTCCTTTTAGAGACAAAAACCAAAAGAGAAAAGATATTAACTCTTATATAAAGTCATCAGAAAATATTTACTTGAATAAGATTGATTAATTTTAATATATCAGTTTGTTTAATAAAATTTTTTTCTTCAATTATTTTATTTCCATAGAATAACTAAAAAAACTAAATTTTAGACAAAATAATTATGTTTTTTTTTCTAATTTACTTCCATAAGAGTAGAAAAAGTAATAATTAATCGACGAAGACATGAACTTGAAAGTATTATTTGAACAGTTAATGAATCTACAAGACCTTCATCTGTATCAACTTTTATTTCTTGTTGTTTACATTCTATATTAATCATATCGATTCGATCAATTAATAATCGTCATGTAATGTTCATATTCAACTCTTAAATAAATCAATAATGATTTCTTAACACATTCTGATTCTTACAACTTATAGTGTTTTTAAACTAGAAAATAAGTTCCGAGATATTTTTTCAATAAGAATTTCTTCATAACACTAATTATGATTTCACCTTTTTTTTTGTAAATATCGATCGATTTATTAAAAGTAAATGTTCATCAAGTATAGTATTGAATACAAAGTATATTCAAAATACACTTCGATCATCATTTTATTAGGGAATGTTATCAGTTCATTGTTTAGAGCCATTCTGTTTCCTGTTCTTGTCCCGACATTTTTGTTTACGAAAATATCACTATGAAATAGTGACACGTCACCAGTCTACATTTTGTGTTGTACAAAAACTGATCTTTTGTGAATCGCGAGCTAAAAGGAAAGTTGAAGTATAGGATCGGAAATTTGAATTTCCCCCCTTACAAACTTGGTAAACACCTTAACAATGACTCAACATAGATCGTGATATCTTCATAAACCGAAACATATGTTGAGGAACTTCCTCTCTTGCAACATTAGCTGCTGCAAAGTGTTTTACATTTTAATACCACAGGGATTTCACTAACAGTTTTTCTTTACTATCAGATACTCGTTGACTTTTCAATTAATTCACAACATATATATATATATATATAGCGAAAGTTGCAAGGTCATTACATATCAATACATATGAATTCAAAAGACCTACGAGAACGAGACGAAAAAGAAAAGTTCGTACAGGTCTCTATGATAGTTTTTGAAATATCGCATCTATTGACTTTCATCCTACGACAAAAAAATTATGAAATGAATATTCGTAAAATAAAATCATATGAAGATTTAATTTTTCTCAGACTAAATCTACTTTGTAAAACATCTATTGCTGTATTCTTTTCTTTTGGTATTAACATTTTACGGTAAACCTAGCGATGCTATTAATTGTGTTTTTTTCGGTTGGAAATAGTAAATCAAGTAATAATTAGTGAAATTACAATTGTCAAAACTAAAAAAAAGTAGAGTGAAAATAATTTTCGATTTTCTCTTTGACAAAATCTTTACGCAGCAATAGCTTCTTTTTACTTTGAAAATATCTTGCAGCATCATTTCGAATCGTTAAAGCCAAATGATATTGTTGAATTGATAAATTATTATTTTTCGATGATTTAAATTTATTTGTAAAATAATTTTCAAATGAAATTTGATCTTGTTGAATTTGTTCTTGTAATGATAAAATAATTCTTTTTGGAGCTAATTGAAAATGAAATTGATTTTGATATCGAAAAATAAGTATTGGTTGACAAATGTATGTCATCGAAATTATATCATTCATTTTAAATATCCAATCATTTATTGGATTCAATTGATAAATTTTTAGATTATTTGATGATAAATGACATATTAAAATTAATATAAAATCATTTAATTGAAATATTCTTAATTGTTGTTCATTTAAAATTAATTTCCATTGTTGATTTATTAATTTTAAACAATTATTTAAATTTAATTGATAAAATATTTCAATTTTGTTTAATATTCTTTGTAATAAACAAACATTTGATTGTAAATTCATGATAGTTGTTGTTAAACATGCAAGTTTTTTTGCTTGATTTGATAGAGAATTTCTATGTGATAAATTTAAAGGATTTGGAAGAAGATTATTTACTCGTTCAAATCGACCATTATCATAATAAATAATTATTTCTTGTCCATCTAAACAATTAAGATTAAATTAAAAGAATTTTTTTCCACACGGATGAAAAGAGCTTATTGATTAGCCTAGAAAAAAAAACTAATTTGCGATTTTTATTAAAAAAGAAAGTCAATGCAAATTTTTACTAAATAGAATTTTAATGAAAATTACAAAGAATGACTTATTTTCATATTTAAATGAATATCTTTGCATTTGTTCTGTAGATAGTTTTTTGATTTTCCATAGAAAATTAATTGGGAAAAGTACATTTTAAAATATTTCCCAATTAATTTTGTATACAGAATCAAGAGTCAATGTTTATGAACTTTCTATAGAGAAAATAAAAAAAGATAATCATGTATATATATATAAATTAATCACACCTTATAATGATATTCGAAATTTTATGTTTTATCAAAATTTGAAAACTAGTTTTTTTCTAGTTAAGTCAATGTGTTCTTTTTACTAATGTAGAAATTTGAAATTACGTTTATCTTACCAACAATTAATTTTTGAAAATGTCCAAATCTTAAAATTTTTGTTTGACTTATAAGATCTTCATTCGATAATTTTAATAAATTTGAAATTGATATTGATCGAATTTCATTTTTTGTTATGTATATTAAATTATTTAAATAAATACATGGAGATTTAATTAAATTATCAAGAAGTATTCGATGAAGATTTGTTGAATTTAATAAAATTAAACTTCCAATAAATTCACATAAAATTAAATGATTTAATATTAATTTTGGAAATTTCGTATTTGTTGTTGATGATAAAACAGCATCAAGTAAATTTCTATTTAAATTATAATAAAGACCAATGATTGTTATTGGATTTGAGCTTAAAGAAGTATACCATATAATTGCTTTTGAATCTTTTGGTGATTCTGCTAAAGCAATAATTCGACCATCAGATAAACAAATTAATAAAACAAAATGATCTTCATCATTTGTTATATGAGAAAAAAGACGTTGATATAATGAACTTTCTAATAAAAACCAATAAGGATAAAATGTTGAATTTAATAATGATGGATTTTTTGATGGTGATGATGATGATGACGATGAACAAATATAATATAATGGAGAATTTAATGGTAATGTACATTCATCATCAACATAGGATATTTTCCATTTATTGAATTCATTTTTTGAACACCATTTAATATTTATTTCAATTTCATTTAAATGATATTCAATAATTAAATCTATATTATCCAAAACTTTGCTTGTGTGTTTATAAAATATCATCGTTTTAGTTCAATGAAAAAGAAATCGAAGATTTTTTTTAAAAATTGTGATTCATTCGTTGTGCTTTATTGTTTATCCTTTCCTATTTGATTTCGTCGATCCAAAGAAAGAAAAGAAATTATCTTTGGCACGTTGAATGCATATATGTGTAAATAAACAGAGAATATCACCGATAAAAGTAATCGAATTTAGTCATATCAACTTTTTATGTGTTTTGATAAATGCTATATCGTATGATTNTTTAAAGCGCATTTGTTTTATTTTCTGTGTATAATACTATTTCATTTAAAACACTTACATTATTGACCCACTCATTGTTCTACTGCTTTTTCTGTTGTTAATTCTACCTGTTCAGGGAGTATAATAATAATATTTGTTATTAAAAAAATGACTAATCGTGTTTATCCTGCTTAATGTCCTGTCTCGTGCTCACCTCTGTTACGATGACAACTCGAAGAAAATTCAGTTAGAAATTGGTCGATTATAAAAATTCATTCGACGAATATTTTATAAATGCTTCATGATATTGAGTAAAGGATATTACTACTATCTCTTTACTATACCTTCAATATATCTTGAACATTCCATACGATCCCTACAGTATCAAAACTGAAAACTATTTTTCAGAACGAATTGTCAATCCGACTACCACTAGTCAATAGAGCTACAAAAATTGATTCCCAGAGAAGATCTTTTAAACTGTTTTTTTATTTCATTTATCTAAATGGGAGGCGGTAGCTCTCCTAATTTGTCTAAAGCTTTATTTTAAGATATGCAAAGATAAGAACGAAACATAATGATTTGATTCTTAGAACTCTTTAGAGAATGTCTTCTGTAATCCTCTTTGTAAGTATTATCATCGTAACATTAACTGTTAGTACAATATCACTAATAGTCGACATTTCTTTATATCTTAATTATGTCGTACATCGAAATACAAAATTTATACTTTCCAATTTATTGAACAAAAAAAAACAAAAAAAAAATATCATTTACAACGACGGAAAGTAATGATACAACTCTTTCACCTGTACCAATATGTCGCACATAAGTTCTTTTATCTTCGTACAATTGCGTCGTGTTTCTTCTCTTGTAAAGTTTTTTGTGACAAGTCTCAAATCTTTATAATTAATTATTAATTCAGTTAGACATGGTACATACGCTTTTGTTTCATGTAGAAATTCTTCAATACAGTCAATATTTGCATTTATCACGTCAAGTGAAGTAAGATGAGGATATTTGGCGATTGAATATGATTGACTATCGTCAGATGAAAATGCGTTCATATTACACGACAACTGTAATTTAGAACTTGTAACATAAAGTTTATCCAGTAATGGAAAAGATCTGGAAATCCGAATGAAGAATTCATGATTGAATGGCATTACATCTACTACCCACAATTTCGTAACATATTTGANCTTTTTAAAGGGTTTTCGAACCTCGGAAACCCATTTTTTAGCTCTCGGAAACCCATTTTTTAGCTCTCGGAAACCCTTAAAAGATTTCGTATAGGAACAAACCCGGAAACCTAAAAGGGTTTTCGAAGTTCGGAAACGCTTGAAAGGGTTTCCGAGGACTCGGAAACCGATAACGGTTTCCGAGTTTGTTCCTATACGAAACCTTTTAAGGGTTTCCGAGAGCTAAAAAATGGGTTTCCGAGGTTCGAAAACCCTTTAAAAAGTTTCCGAGGGTAAAAAATGGGTTTCCGAGCCTTCGGAAACCTTTTTCGGCCGGTTTCCGGGAATACCTTTTTTTTTAGAGTGTAGTATAGAGGGATTTTAGAATGTGGATGGTGGCGACGATTATGGGTAAGAGATTCCCACTCAGATACGCACTGCACTCCATAATCGTACCAACAGCCACAACCACATTCATATCGTCGAAATCGTTTCATTTTTGCTGATTAACCGCGATACTTGAAAAACTCGCCATTTAACCATGATTAATTGGCAGTTTTTCGGATATTACAATATCACGATTAATCAGAGAATTTCCAACAAACTTCAATAGCAAGTATTATTATATAAAAAAATTATTTTCTTGTATATATATCATCTGGTCTTTGTAATGTTTATTTATATAATCGCATTTGATCGATGAATAGCACGAATTGTTTGACTTAAAATTTTTCTACTATTTAGATCATCTGATCTTATTAATCAAAAGTAATAATTATTTTACTTATAGTTTTTTTCTCATTACTTGCTGCAAATAGGAAGAGAGATATTATAAATCCTTATTGATGAGAAATATGCATGAACATGATAGCAAACGTCAATAGTTATAAGCGTTGAAATTTAATCGTAAATTAAAATGTTGTGACTGCATTGTATAATTCAAAATACTTTGAATAATCCCGGCAAAACCGCTAATTTTTAGAGCGAGAGTGTGTTCCAAGGACAATGTTACCTCGTCAGCAGATGCTTTCTTCGTGAATCTTTTGCTTTTGAAATTAAAATTCCACAGAAATGATATTCATGTCTTTTTCTCTAGAATGTTTTCTTCCATTCATATTAAGGTGCTCGTTATGCTTTATGTAAGGCATCGATTGACTGCTCAAACTACCTACTCATGTAATGCTAGTGCTGTATGTGGCTGTTCGGCCAACTCAGCCACATTGAACAGAATCTTGGGTGGAGAAGATGCGAGTTCAAATACATGGGGATGGATGGTCTACCTTATAATCAATGGAAGTTTGCAATGTGGTGGGTCGATTCTTTCTAGCACATGGGTACTTACTGCGGCTCACTGTATACCTCAAGGATCGACGTCAGTTACGGTATATGCCGGAAGCATTAATCGATTTATGGCTACCCAGAGTGTAACGGCATCGACAGTATACATACATCATAGTTATAACTCAAGTGGTTTTATACACGATATTGCTCTTCTTAAACTAAGGACTCCGCTAAATCTGGAAGCTACAGGCGTAGATAGCATTTGCTTACCGGCTGTCAGTGCGGCAGTACTAGCTGCTGAAGAATGGCCTCCTCCTAACACTACGGTGAGTTTGTGAGCTTGCATATATTATGATTATCTGTTCATGCTAAGATTGAAGTGCAGAACGATTGTTTTCGATTCAGAAATGTTTGGACATGGCGGTGGGTGCCGGCGTATGTTTACTCTTCATTCATATTCACCCATAAGCACATCCTCCCACAACCTTCGTAATGAGATAAGACTGCTCTAAAATGTAATTTATTAGCTGCTGAAATATTCATATGAGTCTTCAAGCTGCAAAAAAAAGCAGGAGATACAAATGATGTTTACTATAAAGACCAAGCAGAAAAACAATGACTTAGTAAAAGTGACAGTTGGTATTTTCTCTATCATTGAAACAACCTGGTATTATAATTATGCAATATGTGCACATCATCATCTTTATGTAGTGATTGCGTGACTGAATCATTTACGTATGAGTGAAGATCGCCTATATTGGTACAAAACCAGCAGTCACTATTTATTAGTCTTTTTAGTGACAGTGCATACTACTTCTTAGCCTACGGAATTCATCTCGATTTCAAACAATCAACTTTAACGAGTGTAGATAAAAAAAATAATAGTTACTTTTCTTTTCCATTATTCAACACAAGAACATTTAAGTTCCGCGTGTCTCACGTCTCCCAAGCATTTATCTCGATTTCCACCTCCTCAATCTAAGTTTTAATTATCTTGTTCTATCATCGTCTTATTGCCATTTAATATCTTTTTCAAGGTCATTGCTATTGGATGGGGAAAATTATCTGAAAATTTATTGATGATACCAAGTACTCTTCAACAAGTGACTCTGAAAACTGTTTCCTACATGGATCCGACTTGTGCTTCGATAATTATGGATCGAAATCTTCACTTCTGTGCTGGAGTTGATGGTGGGGGTAAAGGTATATCTTATTCTTTCCATTTTTGTCGGTCTCAATTTTCTAAAACTCACATTTTTTATTCACAGGTACTTGTCAAGGAGACAGTGGCGGTCCAATAATGATGTTTGAAAAGACATGGTATGTAATTGGTATTGTCAACTATGCAATTGGTTGTGCAAGAGCAAACTACTCCGGAGTCTATGCTCGTGTTGCTTACTACCAAAGTTGGTTAGACTCGGTCATGAAGGGCGATAGTTCCGGCTTTACTCTACGAGCGATTTCTTTAACCCAACAAACTAGCGACGCTCGTTGCAATAATCATTATCCGTGGTTAATTTTCTTCATGTTGACTATTATAGGATTTTTGATATCATCTTGAAACATATCCAATCAGACACCAAAAGACTTTGAGTTCATGATCCATTGAAACATTTCTGATGAATGCTTTCAATGCTGTTAACATTTTTTTCATCAAAGAAGTATTTCTTGAATTCTGTGTAGAAAGGCAGGTGTGTAAATATATGAGTGCAGTCTTTTTCGTTTTTGGCAGCCACACCGGATTGCCTCGAAAATAGCACAGCTACTGGATTGTTCAGTCAACAGCCGAAAAAGACTATAATTAATAATCAATATACTCTTCTCATATTTTGTTCATGGTCAAAGAAATTGTTTGCTTAAATCGAGTTTGATCAGGTGAGCGTGTGAGTGTAGCCGTTGGCTGTTATGCTGAAGAGAGGACCACTCTCTATATCCATACCTACACCCGAAAAAATAACAGCGCGAGTAACGAAAAATAGAAAAAAGATATTTTTTTCAAAATATAGAAATAAATATGGCAGATATTTTTGTCTGACGATCGATTATCTTAGGGTGTAGGTGTGAGTGGGTGATCTCTTTTTGACCCGCACGCCCACACACACCCACATTCCGGAATGGATATTTTTTTTTTATGCACATGAACAAGCTTTCAAACTTCATGCTTCATATGTTGGTACAATTTAATAATTGTTTGTGTGTAACATTTAATAAGCTATATTACAGTAGTTCTCTTGGTTCTATAAAATCGTTGATCAATTCTAAACAGTATAAATTGTTGCAATAAACAGCATCTAACAATTTTCAGTGCAAGACAGCAAGCATTTTAAACTGCACAACAACAAAAATCAGTGTCACTCATTAGTATTTGATATATTTTCTTTGGACATACGACTTATATTTGACCTTTTACGAAAGGAAAAAAACCAAGCAGTTCTATTTTAATCTTATTGCCATAAAACACTCCAGTGAAGATTGACTTTTGACTTATCAACGAAGAGAACTTTATTCATATACGAAGACGATGTCTGAAAATAAGAACATTTTCTGTTGGTGTATTTCACATTATACTTGCTTGGTTTATGGCTCTCTTAACGTGTTGAAAAGAGAGAATCTTGAGACAGGAGATCATATAAATTAATTTATCCCTTACTTTAAACGGAGAAAATTTCTGTCATTTAGAAATATTTTCATTTTAGATTTTGTACATAATGGTTGCTGAATTTGTCGATGAAACAAAACGTATTCTTCTTTTTTCCGATTTCACGACAGAAACACGACGAATACTTCCATCCATTCAGAGCTACGACAATATGCTCCTAGTTTCTTGAAGCAAGCTATTAATCCTCTTATTTCATTCGCTCCAAAAATCAAACGAATGAGTTGGACAGTGAAAGAAAGTCACTTTGAAGGAGAACATGGTTTGACTGAGGATGAATCAATATCAATCCGTCTTTGTACAATGGAATGGAAGCCATGAAATAGATCGTTTTATATCATTCTTAATAACACTTTACATGCAGCGAATCGACAGCTATTGAAGCCATGGTTCCTGTATCTTCAGCTAATTATGACAGTTTTAGTCCAACTCCCATCAGATCTGAATCATCTTACTGTCTTTTGTGGTGTTAAGCTGAATTTAAGTACACAATATTCACAAGAAAGTACCGTTACATGGTGGGGCTTTTCATCAATGCACAACATCTGTTGATATTGTGAGTGATGAACAATTTCTGGGTCAAAGTGTCAAAAAGCATTCATATTATCCACAAGACATTCTACTTCCTCCTGTTCGTCAATTTCAAGTGATGAGTTGCCTTAACCAAGGCAACACTCTTTATATCATTCAGTTGTAAGACATCTAAACCAAATATTCATTGATCAATCTTGTGCAATAGCCTCCAACTATGTCATCAAAACCAAAAGAAGAATCGATCTCGTCATTCGTTGAACAAGTACCAAAAACCATTTGCACGACCAAAATGTGACAATCTCAAGCTACAAAGACATATTGATACTCTATGCTGACACCTGGTAGTTGTTTCACTTAAGGCTATCTTCTCTATGAAAACATGGTGGTTACCTCCAAAAAACACTTACGAGGGAGGATCACTAACTGTTCAATCACTTTTGAGCCAAGACTATGTGCATCATGTAGACTTAAATGAGATATGAATGTCCTGAAAAAAGTTCGGGTAGTTAGCATATTGCTACGAAGATATTGCACTTTTTTAGTATATTTTTAATAAATTTTGTGGTCCCTCTCAGGGGTACCAGAAAAACTGATTTTTGAAGTTCAACTTGAAACACTGCATAGAGATAGGTGCCCATGTATATGAGTAATTTTATTATAGCCGTATATTAAGATAGAGACAACGAAAAAACCTGAAACATGGACAATTAAACTGTTCCTATTAAGGCCTGTCTCTGTGCAAAGTTTCAAGTCGAAATTTGAAAATCAGTTTTTCTATATTCCTCAGAGGAACCACGGCATTTATTTAACAATACTATAAAAGTGCAATATCTCCGTAGCAATAAGCTAACTACCCGAACTTCTTTTAGGGTATTCATAATTCATTTAGGTCTACATCATGATATTGAGCAAAATATATTACTACCGTCTCTTCACTATACCTTCAATATATCTTGAGTATTCAATGCGATTCCCATAGTACAGAAGTCGGATACTATTTTTGAGAACCAAGCATCAATCTCACTGCCACTGGTCAATAGATCTACAAAAATCGTTTAAAAAAGTAAATTTTTAGAGGAGAGCTTCTAAACTATCTTTTGTCTCGTTTGTCCAAAGGGGTAGAGGTCTCCTAATGTGCAAAGATACGAACGAAACATAATGATTTGATTCTTAGAGCTGTTTACATAATGTCTTTTATTATCCTCTTTCTAAGTATCAGCATCTTAAGATTAACTGTTAGTACAACATCATTAATAGTCGATATTTCTTTATATCTTAATTATATCGTTCATTGAAATACAACATTTCTCATGTTTTTCAATTTATTGAACAAAGCAAAACAAAATTTTATTTTGTAACGAAGGAAAGTAATGACATAAGTCTTTCACCTGTATCAATAGGCTGAGCATTAAAAGTTCCTGTATCTTCGTACAATTGTGTTGTATTTCTTCTCTTGTAAAGTGTTTTGTGACAATTCTCAAGTCATAGCAATTAATTATTAATTTAGTTAGACATTGTACCAATGTTGTCGCTTCGTTTAAAAATTCTTCAACATTGTCAATATTTCTACGTCTGATGTTAAGTGTAGTAAGATGAGGGTATTTAGCGATTGAATATGATTGGCTATCGTCAGATGAAAGTGAGTTAATAATGCACGATGACTGTAATTTAAGATTTATAACACAAAGTTTATACAGTAATGAAAAAGATCGGGAAACTCGAAGAAAGAATTCATGATTGAATTTAACTACATCTTCTACCACCAAATCCGTAACATATTTGAATACAATATCTGGAAATATATTGCCAATATCTTGAAGCTGATCAAATACAAAAGGAAGTGAGAAGATAGAACATACAGCTTCATGACTACTGACATAATTTATGATATTCGCTATATGTTGTTGGTGTTCAATATTTGTAGCAATTTGTTGAATATCTTGGCTAGGCATATAACGAAATAAATCAGCAGTATTCTCATAAGTACTAATATAAAAAGTAAATGAATGAAGACGTGGTATATAAAGAAGAATTTCATTTTGAAGATGAGAACTATCGATAAATGTACCTCGTTGGTATATCGTACAATGAAGAAGAGGTAGAATTTTCTCATCATATTTATCAATTAGACGATAACATTTCAAATTAGGTAAATCATCCTATACGATAAAAAAGAATATTTATAAATCTAAAAGTATATAGAATTGGTAGTCAACTTCATTTCATGGTTGACATTCTTTGTTAAAACTTACTATATTGTGAATGATTGATGAAGACTTACTTGTGGCACGTATTCGAATAATTAGTGTAGCTAATTGTTTGAGTCGACTATCAAGTAAATAAAGACAATCATCTAATGTGTGCACATTGATACATAAATGAGTCAGAGTTGAAGAGAAAAAACTAATTGATGGTGAAACACAGAGTAGTAAAGGTTAATATGATGGATTGAGTGTTTCAATAATACTCAAATGTTTTAAATTTTAAAGAAATTCAAGATATGTTCATATACATTTCTATTACAGTTTTTCAATGATTCTATCCCATCCGATTCATCATTGTTTGCGAGAACAAGATTTGTTTTTTTTTTCTTGAAAGATATATCGAAGAGATGATTCATCTAAATAAGAAATAATCAAATATTCTATAGTCTGTTCTATTTAACATCATTCTTTGTTATTTTTCTTACTTATGAAATAATTTAAACAAATTTCTTGCGTGAAATTAAAAAGTTTAAGTTGAATTAAATTTGGATAATCAGCAGCAAGAAGAATACGTTCCATTGAAAGTGCTTCAAGAACAAAAACATTCCACAGTTTGATGAATTTTTGGCAATATATCCTTGCAAAATCGATCAAGTTTGTGTTGATCAATTGAAGAAACATTATCGGTGGATACAAAATTGAGAGTATTACTGAAGATTTTTTCTTGTGCTAGACTATTCAAATGTTTATTATTTAACTTTCAAAAATGAATAAAGAACATCAATATTGTTCAGTTTTTTCAAAATAATTAGTAATATTTCATCAGGTAGATCCAATAGATTAATATTCGATCGACTCATATTTTATTCTGACTACGACACTTCTCAAAAACAAAGATATATATATGTTTATATCCATTGCTTGTTTATAACAGCTTTCGTCATTGTGGAATAAAATAGATGAACTCGTTGAAAAAAATGAAAGTATTAATATGAAGAGGAAAATTCAATAATGAAATAAAATACAATATGATGTAACGGTAATATATTATATTCTTGATCTTAATCAACAAAAGCTAACTGTAAGAAACAGCAAAAGAAAAAAAATTCAGCACTTGTTGCAAACGAATGCCAAGAATGTCTTCAAGCTACGCTTACTCACTCGAAGAAAAAACATTCTTAATCATGTTTGGAAGATTTTTTTCTATGGAATCGTATTGACTACAACACAGTTACCGATTAGGGGTGAGATGGGAGGGGCTATACTCCACCAAAAATTGAAAACAAGTCCGACTTTCTTCGAAATTTTTAAAAATATCATGGTATATTCTGGTGAAAACATGTTTTCTAACCACTGTTCGCCATTTTTCTGGTAGAAACGTTTTCTGTCAACAAAATCTCGCAGAAAACCGATCAACTCAAGATCATTTGTTCACTTTCTGCCAAAATTTTCAGCTTTTCTGGCTAATTTTTAGCTCCTCCCATTGTTCAAAACAATCGGCAACTCTGAACTAGAATATTGTGCTCAGATGACTTGCAAGCAGGTAAATTTGGTGTGGGGTGTGAGTGTTTCCCTTCTCATTGACCCACACCCATATATGATTCTGTTTCAAAAATATTTTGGACAAAAACAAGATCTTATCGATATTCCTCATTTAGTTCATTACAATGATTAATAACTAAAATACTACGCTTATGGTACAGTGCTATGAATCAATACTCCATTTGGAAATTTATCGCAAAAGCAAACATTTATAAAAGTATGTAGCCAGTTGGAAGAACTTTCAAATTCAATTTATATATTTTTATTCGAAAAGAATACTTCCTTTATTCTACTAAAAACTTTTAATTAGATACAAATATCAATCGATTTTTAAAACATATTCAATGTTTTTTTTTGAATTTATTGAATGCTGAAAGTAGCTCATCATTCAATATACATTTCAGAACTCTTTTACTCTCGATACGTATGTATTAAGTTTATTGATTTTGGATTATGGAGATATGTATCTCAGTACTTTATTATTAAGTTATGAATGGTATTGCATAATGTAAAAATAGAATAATTATTGTATCAATTTACTATTAATATGCTACCGTTTTGTTTACAAGTACTAAAATTTGCTGCAAAAGTGTCATATTAACTCTTATTTTGTTTATTTCTTTCTTCAATTTTCTTTGAACAAAAAGAAAACTATCAAATTACTTTACCTCATTCAAATCAAACCATTGTTNCATCATCGATCATTCTTTCAAATGTTCGACTTTCAACAGCACCAATTACGTTTAATGTTGGTTAATAGTAAGCACCTTTATAAATGCCATTTACTTCAATCATATATACTAATCATACATGATATTTGTTGTGAATATTATAAAGAAAAGAAGATGACACATCACTTGTTGAATCAGCAGCTGCCATACTGAATGTGAATAGAATTGAAGCGAATGGAAACGAATGGAAGCAAGATATGAAGAGACGAATAAATCCATTTATCTATATATGTGTACGACAACCAATCATTATAAGATCGTCCTTAAAC
Organism: Rotaria sp. Silwood2; assembly: GCA_905329745.1. NCBI lineage: Eukaryota > Metazoa > Rotifera > Eurotatoria > Philodinida > Philodinidae > Rotaria > Rotaria sp. Silwood2. The sequence goes on along the minus strand of CAJNSZ010000872.1, from coordinate 14,413 downwards.
CAATCAAAGAATAAAATTAACAATTTATTTATTTTTGTTACATATAAAGTGAAAACATTTCATGTTCTATCTTAATACTGCAATTTTTAAGTGAAATCTGAGCATCAATTTGATCATCTCTAGATATCTTTAATTGTTCAAAAGGATTGAGAAGAAGCTAAATACACGAGCATTGATTAAGGTAGAATTTTCTATTTATATGATAACTTTGTTTGAAATTTTTAAGATCAAAACCATTGATTTCTTCTTGATCTGCTGGTATATTTGTATTTCCAACTGAAGTACAATTCAATGATTCGGTACAGAAGACAACTTCTGTATCTGGTGGCACTAGCATGGTATTCTTGTCTTCTATATAGATAAATATTAACAGAATATGTAATATATTCGATACTTACTTCTAAGCTCCATAGTTACATTAAAACAGTTCTAGAAATAGCTTTGAGTTCGAGTTGAAAAATATGATTAATATAGTGCCATGTAATTCTTCAATAGATGCAAATCAACCAATGAAACAAAACATACCATTGCAGATAGCATCTTTTTAGAATGAAAAAAAAAATATTAACTGATCTCTGCAATCCTATTGGTACAGCGAATAGTCGCCGCGTCATATACTTATTACCTTTTCGCATTTAATCGCAATTGGTTAACTGCAACAGATCAATATTTTTTTTCAACTTTCAACTTCTTCATTCATTTGTGTGTTTGCGAAAACAAACACTTTAGCTGAATCTTCTTATTTTTCTAACCAATGAAAGACAGTCATCCATTTTCTCTTTTCTTCTTCCTTGATGTCTTTCTTTTTATAAAAATACATTATGAACCATTACAAAATACAGTCAAAAAGATTCCTTCAACGTAAATAAAAACCAGTTTCAATCGTTATATATTCGCTTTATCCTCTATTACATACATCTTTCAGAAATTAACGATACCACATGATGCTATCCAATATTTTCCACAATCGTTTTTTTTCTAATTAAATCTCACTACACACGATGAAAATGATATTCAATATGACTAATGCAGCGGCTGCTTGATGCGCATTAATTCTTCACATCTACACCGTAACTATTGCACTATAAATAGTAGTGGCGTCACCAGAAAAATCCCGGTGGTTGGGCTAACAATTTCTGTGGTTGAGCGCGGCCCAACCCTGCCCTAGCTTGGTGACGCCAGTAATAAATAGGAATGATCAAGTGGTATCATTTTATATCCTAATTTATAGAAAACAAAATATGCCTTTTTTTAAAGAATTCACATATGCAAAAAAATGATATCTTTGAAATAAATCAAGCTATTTACAAAAGATTTCATCAATTTTTAATCGGAATTAATAATTGATAAGGAGAAACATGTTTGATTAACAATCATAAACGACTAAAGATATTTATGTTATGTACATTTATCAATTACCTTACATCACGTAGTTTTATGCAGAAAATATATTTACAAAAAAACGTGTTCAAAAAAAACAAATCTCAGATATTTATGTCTTGTATGATCAAAATCCAATATAGAATATACATAAATTTTATTGAAAAAATACTAAATAATATTAACTAACACAAACAATTCTAAACTTCAAGTAACATTTCCCAAAAAAATCACATCGATTAACATTTTGTTCTTTTTTTTTTCAAAAGACATAACTTCTTAGGTCATAACACATGAAACACAGCATTCAAACGATGTTTTGATTCTTTTTCTAACTTAAATAAAGTTTGTATCCACGAAGATCTCTTTCTTTGTGAATATATGGATTAGAAAGAGTGCCATATGAACGAAAATATCGGATCATGCAAACTTTATATTCATGCTCGATTAGTGTAAATCTTTTTCGCCTCTATCATTAGAATATGATCTGTTGAAACACATTTAACAATTTTCAATGAAAAAAAAAACAAAACGTTGTAGATGTCAAAACAACGAAAATGAACGTCACTCACTTGTATTTGATATATTTTCTTAGGAAATATGACTTATATATCACCTTTTCCAAAATGAAAAAAAAACTAGGCAGTTCTATTTTATTCTTATTGCCATAGAACACTTCCGTAAAGATTGATTTTTGACTTATAAACGAAGAGAACTTCATGACGCTAATTATTTATATATGAAGATGATGTCTGAAAAAAGAACATAACATTTTTCTGTTGGTGTATTTGACATTATACTTGCTTAGTTTATTGTTCCTCAGCGCATAGTAAAGAGAGAATTTCGAGACAGAAGATCACATAAATCCATTTATCGCATATCTTAAACGGAGGAAAATTTTCTGTAACATAAAAATATTTTCATTTCAGATCTTTTACATAATGGCTGTTGAATTTATCGATGACTCAAAATGTATTCTTAATTTTTCCGATTTCACCAAAGAATCATGACGAATACTTCCACTCATTCAAAGCTGCAACAATCTATTAATCCTCTTATTTCACTTATTCCAGAAGTCGAATGAATGACTTGGACAGTGAAACAAAATCATTTTGAAGGAGAATATGGTTTGATTCATGATAAGTTAGCATCAATACTGCGCTACATAATGGAATGGCAACCAAGAAATAAATCTTTTTATATCATTCTTAATAACACTTTACAAGCAGCGAATCGACAGTTACAGAGGCCATGGTTTCTTTATCTTTGGCTGATTATCACAATTTTGGTCAAACTTCCATCAGACTTGAAACATCTTACATTCTATCGTGGTATCAAGCTGGATTTAAACGCACAACATCCAAAATGATGTATAGTTACATGGCGAAGCTTTTTATCGTGCACAATGTCTGTTGATGTTTTGAGCAATGAACGATTTTTGGATGACAGTCGAACAAGAACATTGTTCAACACTGAATGTTATTCGACCAAAACTATTAAATAATATTTGCTTCATCTTGAAGAAGGAAAAGTTCTACTTCCTCTTGGTCATCAATGTCAAGTAATAGGTTGTCTTAATCAAGACAATGGTCTTAATATCATTCAGTTGAAAGAAATTCAACATAAATATTCATTGATCAACCCTATGCAACAGCTTCCAACTACTTTATCAAAACCAAAACAAGAATTGATCCCATCACTAATTGAGTAAGTATCAAAAATATTCGTATCAGCAGAATATGATAATCTCCAGCTGCAAAGACATATTGAAGCTTTCTATTCAGATTCGGTAATTGTTTCAGTTAAAGCTACTTATTTTGTGAAAGAAAAGGTGGTCATCATCAAAAATACTTAGTTTTAAGATTAGACAAGGTTACATTAGGCCATCATTTAAGCTTTCATAATCAAAATAATTTAAAGACTTATCAATCATCTTTTCTGGTTCTTATAAGTAATTTTTCAGCTGACCCCCGAAAGTCCATCTTTATATTGAAAATCGATTTTAACTGCAAATATGTTTCAAAGTCACAGACATGAGTTTTTATAATCGACGTAATTGTTGATCGATCAGCTATGTTTGCTAATATTTAATTGTTCCTTTACTAGAAAAGTTATTGTTTATCTCATATGCAACCAATTATTGTGGTGAGGTTGTCCGAAACATGTTTTTTTTCCTTCTCAGTTTAAGATTTTTCTATCAATCAATGGAGAACTCTGAAATAAAACTCATTCTATCGAAGTAGTCTTTTTTGTTTGACAAAGTAGGTATAGCTATAGCTATAAAGCGGACTGCAGTTGGCCTTTTGTTTTCTTTATTAACTTTATTTTTATCATATGCGAAAGCATGTCTCTTTCAAATGAATCCATTTTTACCGATTTTCTTACAAGATTACACTTTTGATTCCATTCTCATGCATCGGACGTAATAATTGGAAAGAGAACTAAATCAGGCTCTGCATAAAGATACATCCATTGAACGAATAAAGAACTTACTAATTACGATGGTAAGTCGAAGAAAGTTCGTTTAGAAATTGATTGATTATAAAACTTCATTTGGGTAATATTTTATAAATGCATCATGATATTAAGCAAAAGATATTACTATCGTCTCTTCTCTATACCTTCGATATATCTTGAACATTCAGTGCGATCTCCATCGTACCGAAACTGAAAGCTATTTTTGAGAACAAAGCATCAATCCCACTCCCATCGGTTAATAGAACTACAAAAATCATTTTAAAAAATCAATTTTTAGAGAAGATCTCTTAAACTGTCTTTTGCTTCATTTGTCTAAAGGGTCGAGTTCTCCTAATGTACCTAAAACTTCATTTTAAGATGTACAAAGATACGAACGAAACATAAAGATTTGATTCTTAGAATAGTACTGTCAGACACAGTAAAAGACGTTTCTTTTTTGTTTTTATTAGCAGATGCACTTCTCACTAGCGATATCTATAAGAAATCTTGCTGGAAAAAATAAATTCGAAATATTTTTACATAATATGCTCCGGAACTGAAAAACAAACACAATTATTATATGCTCGTTACTGGCATCAACATATTCCTGTCATTCTCCGAATAATTACTTTGGCAAAAATTATAGAGAGCAGTACAAGCAAAATGTTTTCAATCTAAAAACATAGTTACATAAACTTGCCAGTAATAGGAGGTATCTCATTCGATTTCAAATCCAGTATAAAACTTTTTGATGCCTAAATTACAACATAGGACCTTTTCCGGCGAAATCGTTAACCAAAGTACCTTCTGCTCATAAAATGTCAGTCATCTGGGGTCTGACAACATACCAGAACTGTTTATAGAATATCTTCTATAATCCTTTTTGTATGTATCATCATCGTAAGATTAACTGTTAGTATAACATCATTAATAATCGATATTTCTTTATATCTTAATTGTATCGTTCATTGAAAGACAACATTTATTATGCTTTTCAATTTATTGAACAAATCAAAACAAATTTTCATTTATAACGAAGGAAAATAATGAGAATAATGAGTTAAATCTAATGTATCCATCGCATAAAGTTTTTTTATCGTCGAACAATTGCGTCGTGTTTCTTCACTTGTAAAGTTTTTTGTGACAATCTTCAAGTCATTATATTTAATTATTAATCTAGTTAGACATGGTACAAATGCTTTTGTTTCATTTAGAAATTCTTCAACACAGTCAATATTTCCATTTCTCACGTTAAGTGTAGTAAGATGAGGATATTTAACGATTGAATATGATTGGCTATCATTAGACGAAAGTGAGTTAATATTACACAACGACTGTGATTCAAGATTTATAATACGCAAATGATCCAAAAATGGAAAAGATCGGGCAATCCGAAGAAAGAATTCATGATTGAATGGAACTACATCTTGTAGCAGCAAATACGTAACATATTTGAATACAACATCTGGAAATATGTTGCCAATATCGTGAAGATGATCAAATACAAAAGGAAGTGAGAAGATACAACATACAGCTTGTCGATTACTGTTATACTTTACAATATTAGTCACACATTGATGTCCAGTATTTGTAGCAATGTGTTGAATATTTTGTCTAGGCACATAACGAAATAAATCAGCAGTATCATCATAAGTACCAATATAAAAAGTAAATGAATGGAGGTATGGCATATAAAAAAGAATTTCATTTTGAAGATGAGTATTATCGATGAATGTACCTCGATTTTTTATACGAAGATATAAAGTTAATTTTTCCAGATATGTCATACGATGAAGAAGAGGTAAAATCTTCTGATCATAGTTATCAATTGGACGATAATATTTGAATGAAAAACATTTCAAATTAGGTAAATTATTCTATACGATAAAAAGAAACATTTATAAATATAAGAGTGTATAAAAGTGTTAGACAACTTCATTTCATGATTGACATTCTTTGTCAAAACTTACCATATTGTGAATGATTAATGAAGACTTGTGTATGTAAGATATTTGAACAATTAGTGTAGTTAATTGTTTGAGTCGACCATCAAGTAAGTAAAGACAATCATCTAATGTATTCACATTGATATATAAATGAGTAAGAGTGGAAGAGAAAAAAATAGTTGATGGTGAATCACAGATTGATAAAGGTGGATATGGTAGATTGAGTGTTTCAATAATACTCAAATGTTTTAAATTTTTAAAGAACTTCAAGATATGTTCATAAACATTTCTAGTATAGTTTTCCAATGATCCTATCCCACGGCGTTCGTCATTATTTACAAGAATAAGATTTGTAATTTTTTGTTGAAAGATATATCGAAGAGATGATTCATCTAAATAAGAAATAATAAAGCATACAATTGTATTCTATTTAACATTATTCTTCTGTTATTTTTACTACTTATAAAATAATTTAAAGCGATTTCTTGATTGAAATTGAAAAGTTTAAGTTCGGTTAGATTTGGATAATGAGTAGCAAGAAGAATACATTCCATTGAGGTTGGTTCAACAATAAAACATTCCACATTTTGATGAATTTTTGGCAAGATATGAATGCAAAATCGATCAAGTTTGTGCTGATTAATTGATGAAATATTATCAATGGATACAAAATTGAGAGTATTAGTGAAGATTTTTTCTTGTGCTAGACTATATAGATGTTTATTATTATCGTCCAATAATGAATAAAGCACATCAATATTATTCAGTTTTTTCAAAATAATAAGTAATATCTCATCAGGTAGATCCAATAGATTAACATCCGATCGACTCATATTTTATTCTGACTACAACACTTTTCTCGGTATATATATATATATGTTTATATCCATTGTTTGTTTATAACAGTTTGCGTCATTGTGGAATAGAATAGATGAACTCATTGAAAAAAATGAAATATCAATGCATCGTCCAATTGAATCATAGTTATCGAATGTTGTTTTAACTTTCAGTCCATTTCATTCTCATATTTCCATGGTCGCTCCATTGTGTGTGTTTATTAATATGAAAATAAAAATAGAAAAAGACACGATATGATTAGTACGCGATCTAATGATAACGATATCGATGTGCAGCTAGTACAACACGATCCATTACCATGAAGAATGAAAAATAAAAAATTGTTGAAATGAAAACCAATCAGTTGCCATAAAATAAAGAAACACCATTATGAAGGATAAATCTATGGACATAGTACTTAGTTACAATGATCGAGATCGTAAAAAAAGTGTGTAATAACGAAACCATTCAACACACTGAATTTCTGAACCTGAATTCAAAATATATCGTTTTTCTTCGAGAACAAAATTCACCATGGTCGAACATTCATTCACTTCTCCGCCCTACTCTAGCTAATAACAAAATCCTGTCATTCGTTCCAAAGCTGCTAATCGATGTACGAAAATAGGTCAAAAATGTAGTTGAGAGTCTTTCGTTNTAAAAAATCGAAATACATTTATTGATAGTTCTCATCTTCAAAATGAAATTCTTCTTTATATGTCATGTCTTCATTCATTTACTTTTTATATTCGTACTTATGATCATGCTGCTGATTTATTTCGTTATGTGCCTAGACAAGATATTCAACGAATTACTACAAATATTGGACACCAACAATATATGGCTAATATCATAAATTATATCAGTAGTCATGATCATAAGTACGAATATAAAAAGTAAATGAATGAAGACATGACATATAAAGAAGAATTTCATTTTGAAGATGAGAACTGTCAATAAATGTATTTCGATTTTTTATAGAAAGATATAAAGTTAATTTTTCCAGATATGTCATACGATGAAGAAGAGGTAGAATTTTCTCATCATATATATCAAGTTGAAGATAACATTTCAATGAAAAACATTTCAAATTAGGTAAATTATCCTATACAATAAAAAAAAGGAATATTTATAAATACAAAAGTGTATAAAATTGATAGTCAACTTCATTTATTGTTGATATTCTTTGTTAAAACTTACCATATTGTAAATGAGTGATGAAGATTTGCTTATTTTACATATTTGAACAATAAGTGTAGTTAAGTGTTTTAATCGATCATCAAGTAAATAAAGACAATCATCAAATGTGTTCACATTGATACATAAATAAGTAAGAGTTGTAGAGAAAAAACTAATTGATGGTGAATCACAGAGTAATAAAGGTGGATATGATCGATTTTGTGTTTCAATAATACTCAAATGTTTTAAATTTCTAAAGAACTTCAAGATATATTCATATACATTTCGATTATAATTTTTCAATGATTCTATCTCTTTTCGTTCGTCATTATTTATAATAGTAAGATGTGTAAGTTTTTGTTGAAAGATACATCGAAGAGATGATTGATCTAAATAAATAATAAAAATATTCTATAACCTATCCTATTTAACATCATTATCTATTATTTTTCTTACTTGTAAAATAATTTAAATCAATTTCTTGTGTGAAGTTAAAAAGTTTAAGTTCAGTTAGATTTGGATATTCACCAGCAAGAAGAATACGTTCCATTGAAAGTGGTTCAACAATAAAACATTTCACATTTTCATGAATCTTTGGTAATATATCCTTGCAAAATCGATCCAGTTTCTCTTGATCAATTACAGAAACATTATCGATGGATACAAAATTGAGAGTTGAACTGAAGATTTTTTCTTGTGCTAGACTATTTAAATGTTTATTATTAATGTTGATAAATGAATAAAGAACATCCATATTGTTCAATTTTTTCAAAATAAGAAGTAATATTTCGTCAGGTAAATCCAATAGATTAAGATTCGATCGACTCATATTTTATTCTGACTATGACACTTCTCAAAAATAAGGTATATATATACATATATATATTTATATCCATTGTTTGTTTATAACAACTTTTGTCATTGTGGAATAGAATAGATGAACTCGTTAAAAAAATAAAAGATCAATGGCATCGTCCACTTGAAACATCGTCAACGAATGATATAGTCTCTTACATGACGTTACAACGTGACATTGAAATAGGTCGTGGAAGCTAGCCCAACCCAATCATTCAGTCCGACGAAAGTAATGATTCTATTGGATAATTCTTTAAGCAATAGATATCGTAATATTCGCAAAACGTCATTAAAGGGGAACACAAAATAAATATATTTTGGAAATGGTCGCCGTAGTGATAATATATTTGAATTATATTTTTCGCGTAAACTTTTTTCAATTAAATGATAATGAGCACTCTGNTTTTGAGCTTCGGAAGAAACGCTATAACTTCGTTGCTATAAGAGATACAGAGTTTGGGGTGGTTTGAAATTAAAGCACATGTCAGCGCACAGTTTTTATCTGAAAAGAACTTTTTAAGTTCTCTATTATTCATTTTTTATTAGTATTTTAGTAAACATGTCTTAAAATCAGCATGAGAAACGGTGATCCAACGACGGTAAATCCCACTTTTCTCAACACAGGAATCAAATATAAAAAATCTGTTCAGACAAAAGTTTACTCTCACCGAGATCTTCAAAATAAAAAAATATCTTGAGTATATCTTGAACTGGGTGAGAGTTATTTCCATTTTTCTGTCTGAAAATCTCGTTTTGAGAAAAACGATAAATAAGTTTAGAAATCGATTTTTTCATTCCAAATCAAAAGAAAACCGTATTTACATAGCATTTTTTACAATATATGTCTGTGGAATTTTTTAAAGTACATAATTAACGATATACACTGTTGACATTGGTCATATTTGAATAAAAAGAACTATTTATTCAATGGTAAGATAAATAAAAAAACAGCTTTCTCGAAACTGAAAAATTCTTAAAAAGCCGCGAAAATTTCTGAAAAAAAACACTATAGTTAAGTCAGTTTGCTTTGAAAGTCTGTTAAAATTTGACCTTTTGGGGAAAAGCTATGTAGATTCTGAAAGAGGAAATTTCACTGCATCTTTCTATGGTAAAAACTCCTCTTCGAGCTTTCACCGAAAAAATGGATTTTCTGAGGGGGTGGGGAGTCCTTAAGACTTTCGTTATAGTTTATCTTGAATAAAACTGAAGTGGTTAATCGAAAAAACAACAAATAAAACAATCTGTAACTTATAGATATCAGAGGTTTGATTAGATTGAATTTTGACAAATATTACTCGAAAATAGGAAAGAAAAATATTTGAAAAAAGTCCACTAAAAACATGATTTTTCTAAGCTATTGTTATTTGATTTAGTTGATGGTTACAATTTAAAAACAGAAAGCACGTATTTAGCATCCAGGTTCTACGATTAGTTGTTTTATTTTGTTTGAAAATGTGTTTCCTTGGGCATGAATGACAATCTAATGAATAGACAAGAAGAAAAATGCAGTTACAATCATGACTTTGTTTTTATTCCAAAACAAAACTCGTATTCATATAAATTTCATAGAAAAAAACCCACTTATGTCGATATTCGACAGTTTTCATTTTTATTGTTTTGATGTAGCCTTTTATTGTTATTAATTTCAGCTTTCTTTTTACGATTCGAAGCAGCCTTCTTTTCCTTGTACTGTTATTTTATTCTTGCCAAGAATGAAACCAAAACAAAAATAAAAACAAGCCAACGGAAGATTTCTCTTAAATATAAAAGTTGAAAGAGTAATATACGTAATGTGATAATCACTCACAAAAGAATAAGATCCATAATAAACAGTTTCAGCAAATACATTTTTCATGTTGGTTATCAATTCTACATTATGCAATCTACTCTTGATGTTGATCATGAAAGAAAAATATTTCATATTTAGATTCTAATAAATATCAAATAAAAATATTGTTAATGAAACATTTACTATCACTTGAAAACCGTTATCTCTTTATATTTCTACATCTATCACAATAGCTATTAATGAATATCAACGAACAGCATCAATTTTAATAAATAATTGTCTTAATATATCTCATAGAAAATCTCTTGTTTTTACTATTTCAAACGAATGTACTTAAACATGTTTTAATCTTGAATCAAGTTCAAATTATATTGCATCATTAATTTGATTACCTATTCGAATAGCAGATGAGACAGACGCTGAACACTTGATAACATTTTTCAAGAAGAAATTCTCTATCAAGTTTACAAAACAAGTAAAGATAAGTCTAATTTGAATTTTTTCTCTTATTTGTCATTATTTTAGATCTTAATAATAAAGTAACAAATTTTATTTTTGTTGAAGATTCAATACATAAGAATAAAACATTTATGTATTTTTCTCGTCAACATAGATATATATTATCATCGAAGTAACATTTTTTATTATGAATTAGATGAACTTTGTTTACATAATAATATATATTTAATGCATATTATTGGAAATTGTTCTCATTGTAATTTAATTTCAATCAAATTTTACGAGGAATTAAATATAAATGTCAAGCAAAGACTATAAAAGAGAATTTCAGAAGACAGAATATCTGATGAATTTAATTTCGATAACAGTAGGTAACTGAAAATCTTTCATAATATTTCTTCACTATTTTAATTATGTATCGTTTTTTTTAGATCTTGAACCAATATTATATAATGGATTGAATTATTTTAACACAAGTGTTATTAATTTGACTGTAGTTTTCCAAAGTGATTTTTATTCTTTTGAGTTAATATGTATTGTTGATGATGACAATAGAACATATCCATGTTCGAATTCAACAATAACAACATATTCTTGTACGAGATTCTTAGATTTCGTTGAGATTCTTGAATGTAATTATACATGCTATTTTTATAACAAAGAAATCTAATTACAATCATAAATATTCGAATGATTACACATGAACATTTTGTCAGTATATGATGATACATTAACAGCTGAACATCATGTAATTGAGATTTATCAATCATCATTTTCTAATGAATATGGTATCATTACGTATTATTTGATCTACGTGCGCCAAGGTAGCAAATAATTTATGTTTTCATATTACAATTAAAAATATAAATCTTTCTTTCCAAATTTTACAGATCAAAACATAATTCAAACTAATCTAAATCTTGTTGGATCCATATTATGATCCTTTTTGAAAATCGTTCAATCGATTATTTACCTCAAATTATTTCTCTATACTTATTAGTAAATAAATGTATGTACGTTGATCTAAACAATATTTTGAAATTTCTTCATATTTATTTTTATGTTAGCACAGTTCAAAGATATGATAACAAACATCGTAATAATAATTGGTAATGAAACCTGATGTTCGAATAATTATGATTCTTCTATGCCATAGATGGAGTAGCCCAAACCAAATAAAATTTATAATTTTATTCATTTGTTTTTATTTTATCTTTCGCTTTGAGAATAATTTTGTTAGAGTTATTGTTGGTAGTTGTACAAGTACTGGTCGTACTTATGTACTTTCAAAATCATTTCAAACAAAAAGTTACTTAGAAATTTTATGAATCTATCATGAAATATTCGTGTTATTAGATGAAGATAAAACTACATCAACATTAAAAACATGGATTTCTGTATTCCCTATTGTGGATCTTTTGATTCCTAGTATTAGTTTAGTCATATGGAAGCGAAAAAGATTAACAAGATGTTATTTAAAAAAAAAATAGAAAATATTATTTATTCACTTTGAAATAGGTTATTTTTTAAAGGAAAAAGGGGTGTGGGTGTACATCTTTTCTTGAATTCAATCCTCACCCATACCCACACCCACCCACACCCTTGTTACTCATTCGTCTATGATCTGAAGAAAAAAAGCAAAACATTTTTCTTCCACTGCAATAAAGTCATTTGCGTTTCTCCACTCTACTTATATTTTTTTTCCTCTCGTCGCTTCATATAAACGCCGTCGACTTTTGTTCGTTCTTCTCTTGGGTTATTTTTCATATCCGTCTGCGTTGTTTTTTTCTTTGTATTTGTTGTCGACGCGCTTACCACGTGCAGAATCATCTCAAAGCTATTGATATACACTTTTCTTTACCTAAATTATGTTGACTTATACATAAGAATTATTCACGTAAACTGTAGTTTACTTTTAAGACAAGATGAAGTGTCTGATTAAAATTGTCTTTTGGTTATTATCGGTGTTCGTTGGATTCATTGCCATTGGATTAGGTTATTTGAAGGTTAATGATGCTGCTAGAGAGAAATGTAAGTATCAATAAAATCTTATTGTAAATAGCTTAATTATTAAAAGCAGTGTAAACCACAAATCAGGACTTATGATTAAATGACTAGCATGTCCCAAGTTTGCAAGGATCTTTATTTTCGTGTCTTTCATTGTAATACGTATACGTCAAGTCATCTATGATAAAGATTTTTAAAAAAACTTCCATACTAGATAGTATGAATAGCTGCAAGCTGCACTAACATTATATATCATTAAGTCGTATTACGAAATCATTTTGTCTATTCGAAATAAATAATTTAGCATAAGTTTTTAGTTTGTTCCTCAGTTCTCATTTCGTTTTATTGAGCATGAAAATTATTTGGTGTTATTCTGCTGCAAACTGGTTCCTTTGCAACATAAAATTTAAACCAGAAAAATTTGGAGTAATATTTAAAAAAGTAGGCAAATTTTATTTTACTTTATTTTCTAGTTTTTGCTCAAACTATGAATGCTCTTTCCAACGAAAACGACACAGCTATTATGAATATTCGATGTAATCAAGTTCTTAATCATGCATCTGTTCATGACCATGTTTTAGAAATTGGCTGTGGTACTGGAATTAATTTTGCATGTTTACATAACAATACACGTATTAAAGACTATATCGGTATTGAACCTAATATTCACATGCATAGTTATATGCAAGAAACTATAAAACGTTGGCAAATTCAATTTTCAGTACGAATATCTGGTGTTTCAGCTGCTGCCATGACTGATATAGAATCGGATAGTATCGATACAATTATTATGACTTTTGTTCTCTGTAGTGTTCCTGATCCATTTGTTAAACAAATACTTCTCGAAGCATATCGTGTTTTAAAACCAGGCGGACAATTTCATTTAATCGAACATGTCTTATCGGATCCCAATATAAAACCAATGACGAATTCATTTCAAAAACTAATCGAACCCATATGGACAATAATTGGTGATGGATGTCGTTTCAAACCCACTGTGAACTATTTAGATGAAATGAGGACTATTTATTCGAATGTTGAGTATGAAAATATCGAACTCCCGATCCCATTTTTTATTATGAAAGATGGTTTAAAAGCTGTACTTACAAAATAAATCAATTTATATACAATTAACTTTTTTCTCGGCAAAATTACAGTACAGAACATACTGAATCATGTTTACACGAAATATATGGTGGTAATATACAAAGCTAAAGATTGGTAAAGAATTCAAACTATCGACGATAATGTATTAGTGCCATTGATCGCTGGACAATCCCCTCATATGTATAGAGACAACAACGAGCATCATCTCAACCTTCTACAAATATTAAAAGCTGCACTGTTAAATTGTACTTTTGCTGAACTTAAATTCAATAAAAAAATAAATGCGGAAACTTCAGATTTAAATCCGAGAGTTATGTGTACTTCAAAAAGTGAATCATACAAATCAATCATCCTAGATTGTCTGAATATCAAAATTATACTCTCAAATCTACCATTT
>CAJNSZ010000871.1:25741-46831 GCA_905329745.1 Rotaria sp. Silwood2 | reverse complement strand
AAAATATTGATTTATTTTTCATTCTAGTTTCACCTACTATGGAAGGAGAAATGTGTCAATTTCCATATTATTTAAACGGATGGGATATGTACTTTTGTCTTTATCAAGAAAGTATACAAAACTATATATGTCCAACAAATTTAGGAAACCAAACATGTATCAGAGGTTAGTTTTTGAAATAAAATATTACTGCTTTTCATAGAGAATATCTCTAAAAAAATAGGTCAATATGCATATAAGACTACTTCGAATCCGCTGGGTTTTGTTGCAATTTACAAATCAGTTACAGCTATAACTATAAACTCAACTGATGAAGATCAATGTCTTAGTTTTTATTATTATTTTACGAATAGTTTTCGAGAACCATCTATTACTTTTCGAATGAGTGCAACATTAAACACATCAAATAGTCGAACTATTGTAACTGTCAAACCAAATGATACAAATAGATGGTACTATAGTCAAACAACATTTAGAGTAACACCAGATGAGTATTCTGTAAGATAAAAACTATTATTTCATACAAGATTGGTATTCATTGTTATTTTCATAGCTCATGATAGGTTTTAATCGCGCTGCAGATTTGAATGATAAAACGAATTTCACTTTCGCCATTGATAATATATCGATTACAAATGGACCATGTTGTAAGTTAAAAAAAAAGATGCTCTAATATTTCAGTAATTATCTTATTTTAGCTTATGTTTTCAATGATAGTATAACTACCGATGGTTTAATATTTGTAAGATTGTTGAATATATTTACTGAACGGATAAGATCAGTATGCAAAAAAGAAAAAAAAAGATATACTTGTTGATGTCATGAAAAGAAAACAGAATTAAATAGTTTTTATTTGGAGCTTAAAACTCTTTTTGTTTTTGTATTGAAAGGATTTATTTGCTCGCTAAATAATAATGAATATCATGTAGATAAGTCCTTTATTTTGTTTTAAACAATTTTCAAGTAATAATGTTAAATACATTCAATATCGAATATTCAATTCAAGATTATTTCGTATCTTTTAGAAGAAGCTAAAAGCTAGACACAATCTCGATATATCTCCTCAGTACCAAATAAATCAATATAACGTTTTAACTCAAATGTAATTTTAAATATTAGATATATGAATCAAACTCTTGTGTCTTAATTCAAAATAGTTCTATTGTGTTTCATATTTTTAAAGTCTAGATATACTTTGATTATGAATACATGTACTTAGAAATATTAAATGTAATGTATATAATATATTTCTTTATTAATGATAAAATTCGAATTACACACTATTAAGAATTACTCTTTGACATAAACAAAATTGAGTTTATAATTTTAATAGGTTATGAAAAAATTGAATGAATCTTTGAAATGTTATAATGAATTTGATGTTATATCAGTTAAACCATAAGGTTTAATTGTTTGGCATTTTATTGATGAATTAAGTAAAGGTATGGTTTGATCCGTTTTAATCTTTTCAACAAATGAAGCAAGAGCTACTTTTTGTTTAACAAATAATGATGATGATTCAGGTAACATAATTGATGTTGTTTGTGTTAATGAACTTGGACGTGTAGAAATTGATAAATGATGAAATGAAGTTAAAAAATTTTCACTTTGATATTGAGAATTTTGTTTTGTTATTGGTACTTGTGATAATGAATAAGTACTAGAAATACTTTGTCGATAATTATTATTTTCTGGTATTTTTAATAAATGTTTAGGTGCAATTATTATTTTAGTATGACATTGACCATGGGAATAGAAATGTTCATGTACACCTTGTGTTGGATTATGAAATGATATAATTTTTTTTGCTCGATATCTTAAACGTTGTGATGATGAAGAAAAAAATCCACGACGAGACCAAATAAATAATCGCCAAAGTTCATGACGAAATATTCGACCCGTAAAAGCATATAAGAAAAAATTTGAAGCTAAAATTAACAGACAAAAGAAAAAAGAAAATTAATTTATTAATTAGAAATTTTAAAAGAAAACTTACAATGATTAATATATTGAGATATTTCAGCTATAATTTTTCCTATAGTAATAGCAATATTCATTTTCTTTGAACGTTGTTCTATATCAGAATAAATTGCATCGATTAATTGCATAATAGATATAGGCATTGAACAAATACAAAAAGCAAACGATACAGTTAATAACATTGTTGTTAAACGACGATTAACACGTCTATATGCTAAGGCTTTTGTTGATATATGTTGATATTGTTTTTTTTTTAATTTTTTTATTAACGTATTTCCACTAGTATTTGTTGATGTTGAAGAAAATGATATTGAAGAAGGTTTACTATTTATATTATTATTATTATTATAAATAGTTGATGTTTGTTGTTCTAATAATTTATTTTTATTTCGTGCATTTAATAAACTTTTTATAATTAATATATTAAGTGTTATTAATAATGTAAATGGACAAAATGAATATTTAAATGAATCAAACCATGTAAAATATTTTAAAAATAATGATTGATGATTGAATGGTATACAATGAGATTCTGTTAATGATAAATGAAATGTCCATAAAAAATGTGCATTAATTAAAAGGAATATTATAAAAATATTTAAAAGAATGTAACGTGCTCTTTTTATAGTACAAATTTGACTAGCACGAAGCGGTTGAGAAACAGCTATATATCGTTCAAATGTCATTGCAACTGTTATCCATACACTGAAAGAAAAAAAAAAAATTATGTATTTTTATAATCAAAATTTTGTTTTTAATTCGAGCGATAAATAAGAAGATTTCGAATCATGTCATAGATAATATGTTATTAATGAGAGAGCACATGATTTATTGGATATCAATAAATATAGAAACCTTTTTCTTTTTTTTAAATTATTCTCGCTAATTTTGAAAATATAAAATTCATCAGAATATTCTCATTAATAGAAATGATGTTTTGGTATTTGTTTTGTTTTTACTTGATCATACTTCGTATTTTGACAATTTTCTGAGCATCATTCTCAATTTAGATGAATCAAAAACTTTCCATGATAATAAGACGTAATATAAAAATAATTATTTCTTATTAATAGAAGTTTCTGTTGATCGTTGGTATATATTGTCACGATCTTTTATAAGGGCATAATCCAAGTTAAAACGTTCTTTTAATAAATAGTTCATTCTTTTTGTTACCATAATTATCAATAATAACCAATTAATTCTACTCAATGATCCTTATATGAAAATAAACTATTCTCAAATAATATAAATTATTTAAAAAAAAAAAAAACAATGTCGGTATAGTTTGAAATTATACTAACGAGAGTAACTATAAAAAAAAAATCTCGGTTAAATTTAAATCATGTTAAAAAAAGATCTATCTTCTCTAATAATATATCTGACATGTGTCACCTACAGTTATAAAATGATTAAAAAGAACAATTATTAGATTTCATTACTATGAACGTTAATCTAAAATACCATGAAAATTTTTGTTACTTCTTACCTGCAATCAGCAAAGAAAAAAAATGCAAATGTACCCAATTTGCAACACATATTACAAGCTAAAATTGGTCTTTGTTTTTCTAATAATTCTAACCATCGATTAAAACAACCAATCCATAGAACAAATGTATCAGCTATAGCTAATGCAGCCATATAAAAACATGATGATGAATGTCGCATACGACCTCGTCTCATAACAACAAATGTTAATGTATTACATGTAGTTCCAATTAATAATAAACATGGTAAAATAAATTCTTCACTACGTGAAGCTATTTGAACAAGATTATTATTATTAATATAATCGAAATTTGTCGAAGTAGTATTCATCATAATGATAAGTGGTTACATCTCAATAACTAAAATATAAAGATACAGACAGGAAAGATAGATCAAGTTACAAAAATCACTATCATCCAATTTCAAATGTATTATTAGGTGGGTGGTTGTCATCGGTGAAGGTCTATTCGTGCACATATTTTATGTAAAATCCAGAGATAGTGCTTTTGTTATATACTCATAGAAGAGGTTAGAGGTTAAAATAATAATATCAAAGTTAAATTTCTACTATATAGATCTTCCTCAAGTCATCTACCGGAAATTTTCTATATGCAGTAATTATGCAAACGAAGAAAAATGAAAGTATGCTCAGCATCTCTATCAGTATATATATATATATTTCTTTATTAAGAATAATTTTTTTCCTTGTCCGTATGGATATTTGTCATAGGATTAAAACTAATACTTGTGAATGAGCAACGCTGTTTATAGTAGTTGGCGATAGAGCGTGACTCGCTTTAGTTTTAATCAGGATTCATTTTCTCGTTTTATTTTATCTATTCTTATCCGTATGAAGACGGTTATATACACACACACACACACACACACTCTTTCACATGCCTATATATCCATCTTCTCTAAATCAAATCAATGCACGCATATAAAATAAACGTAAAGCAATCGTTAAAATGATTATGATTATATCAAAGATGAGTAAAAATTTTAAAGTTATTATTAAATAATAGAAACAGAATATAAAAAGAAGAAGAAGAAGAAAAATAGCAATGATTATTAATAGATACCTACTCGTTTACTTTTACAGTTGTTGGCAAAAGCAGAAGCTTAAAAAAAAAAAAAGAATTAGAATTTTATGACGAACAAAGAGTAAAAGACTCAAAAATCTACTTACATATCTCTTTAAAAATTTACTTTGTATTGATCGAACAATTGAAACTTCCGAGAGTTCGATTTAATGGTTATATCATTCACAAAAGAGAAATTGATTCAATTTCTTTTTTTTAGAAGATGCGATAAAGAGAAAAAGACGTATAACTAAAGTTATAAATCAAGCTACCACCAAAAATCAAATTATGACTTGATGGTCGTTTCATGTACATATGCAAAGACCCTAATTACTCTCATTCATTCATTCATTCATTCTTCTTTTTTTTTTTGCATTATTGACATAGCTAGTCGACCGAACTGTGTGTAGTCGGAAAACAGTTTCGCTACCCAGATTACGTAATTGACGAGCGCATCCTCTTTCTCTTATTGTCTCTCTCTTGCGCTCTCTCTCTCTCTCTTATGTGTCGCTCAATCCAACTCATTAGAATATATGTTTTCTCTTTCTTTTTGAATAATTACACTAGCAATCGTTCTTTTCACCTTTTCACATTTCAATAAATCTTTCATTTATCATAAATTCATCTTTTTTTATGTTTCAAAAAAAATATAAAAAGAACCAAGGAACATGTTATTTTCTATAATTATCACACAAAATCATATAAATATTTATAGTCTGTACATCGAATAGTATTAGATCAATGTTAGATGTGTTCATAATCACTGTTTCAGTTAGATGATTATTTTGTTCAAAATGTGTGTAACATGAGTTGTGCATTGAATAATCAGACGAGGTCGTTTTGATTAAGTCCAGCAGACAAGACATAAATAAATAAAACGGTACCAATAAGAAAATATTCATACCAACCTTGCAATTATGTATTTACATATATCTGTGTTCATATGACATTAGACAAAACAATGAATGTTCTAAAGATAAGAGAACAATTACATTTTCTTTTAAGTAAGTTGAACTTTAGCCACTATCGGATTTTTGTTTGAAAAATGAAAACAATATATTTTATAATAATGAAAATATTTTCAGATATTTTATAATTCGTCTGAAATTTTCGATTTGAAATTTACTAAAAATCTTATTATAATTTTTATTGTGCATATAAAAAGAACTAAAGAAGACATATGTATGTATACGTTTTATGTCAATGACAGACGTCAAGGATTATGTGCTCATAGACCAGCCTGGATATAGATAAATAGACGGACGGACGGCGTCATAGAAAAGAAGGATAATATAACGTTGAACAGACTACTGTGCCGGCGGCAAACATATGTTTGGATATCGAATTCTACGAGATTGCATAATTACCTCATCATCATAATGTATGTTGTATATAATGTGATTAACAATATTTACTTATTTAACGATCCATTGCAATACACATAATTATATGAATACCATAGATTATGACTAGTCGGCAAGACATTAGAGAAAATCGATAATAGAAAATATTCCATCAAAATTAGATGATTGGATGTAAAATATTAAGAAAAAAAAAAAAAACTATAATATTTAAATGAATTATTGAATACAAAACAAAATTTCTATTGAACTGTGAATATAAAAACTTATTATTAATTATTCTTGTCGTTGATAATTAATTAAGCTTATTTTCATGCTAAATCGAATTCGATGGAATCAGGGTTTTTTTTTTTTCTTTCCTACTTTTGACTAAGAAGTTTTATTATTTCAATTGAACGTTGTGATCACAATTAATATTCAATTTCATTAATATATCTAATCGAATAGATAATATTTGTATTGTTATTTCTGTTAGATATCTTTAAAAATAAGAATTTAATAAGTATTATCATTGAATATTTTAATATATATATATATATATATATGTTGTCTTAAAACAAAACAAAAACCTTCGTCGCCTGAATGCTTCAATGTCTTTTGTTGTTCAAAGGTTATCATCAGTATTATAATTATGTTTTCTTTCATTTCGTTACAATTAACTTCATGGTCATATTATCATCTCTGATCATCGCGTATTATCTTTATACGATTGTCTGTCTGGCTAATGAAAATCAAATAAACAACCATGATGACATCGGCGACAAATTCATATTAGCATCATAAAGTTCTAATTTCGATCACTTTATATTTAGTATTCTAGGAACAAAAAAAAAAAAAGAAATAGTGATGACGAAAAGGTTCGACATTGTTCCTAGCAGGATTCATTTTTTTTTTTGTCTTTTCCTATAAATATATATCATCATATTACAGTGAATAATTATGAACATTATCTCTGTCAAGGTTTCTGTTTAAAAGAGAAAAAAAAAAACAAAACAAAACAACGATTTTCTTTTGATTTATATGATTGTCAAATATAAGGTTCAATTATCATATGCTATATCTATTGAATAAGTATTCGATTTATTGGAAATAAGATTTAATTCAAATAATAAAAGACTATAATTTATAAGAATATGATCTGAAAAGAATTTTTATAAAAAGAAAAAACACAAGTACATCTATTTTTCAAAAATTTCAATTGTTTGTTCTTTCCCTTTCATTAGCAGGAAATAGTGTTCCATCAATTCATTTCCGCACGAACAGTTTAGTAGTTTGTGAAAAGAAAAATATCGACAGTAATATAGGTGTATATATATATATATATTAATATCCATCTCATATGACCATGATGATAAATCCAATAATCTATATCATAATAATATTTAATAAATAAATATGTTAAAAAAATATGTTTTCAAAATGTCTTGTCGGAAACAGATATGACTATTTTTGCTTTCATTTGTTTCAAAGTGATTAAGAATATTTAATCTTTCCTTGTTACAATTAATTTCTCGTGGATTATTCTAATGATGAACGGAATTCATAATGACCTTTCCAATAAGTAAATTTGTCTTTTTAGATATTCATTTCTTTCATCGTTATCTATTGTAGACGAATTATCCTTCGAAATATATTCTTTCAACACATCATCAACTTCTAGACTATCTACTGACATGACACGTCACAGCGCACTATACTTTACTCGGTCGAAGATCATATACCAATACGACTTAAGTCTATATACTAGTATCAATATTCATATTCAAGATTACATTAAATAATTGAAATATTCGACTTTCAATAATATACTTGGTAAAAGATAATTATTTCTTTAGGTAGGTTACTTCATTTGAAATATATATAAAAGTTTCTCATTGCAGAAGAACTATTTATTTTTAGGATTATTATAACTCTACATTCGAGTCATTCATTGAAAGCATCTAATTGAAGGAGAAAGGAAGGATTAATAGAAACCTGACAATGAGGGAAAGCATTTTAGACAAGAAAAGTAATTTCTCAGAATTCTATAATGAATCGTCTACGAATAGATTATATATATATCAATTTTTTAACATCAAAAAGAAGTAGTGTATTTGAGCAAATAGGTTCTTTCCGAAAAAAAAAATTGAAAATCAGATGTCCAAGAAAATGAGGAGTCAAAATTGGACAAAGAAGAGTCTAACAAATGTCCTTTTTACATGGATGTCCTTTATAGATAATCCCTTTTTGTTCCCTTTGTAAGAGAAAAAACTTAATAGATTGATTGATGTGTCAAAACTGTTTATGTCTTTATTAGTATTTTAATGAAAAAATCTATATTTAGTGATGGGCAGAATGACTTTACATGAAAGAATACAAACTCTGATAATCCTAATACAAAAAAGAAAAGAAAAAATAGACATTTTTTTTTAAATTAAAAACATTTGAAATATTAATAAATTTAATTCATTGGAATAAAGAGATTATGTAAATCTACTAAAAGAAGCATATAAAAAGGATATGAAAAGACATATAAATCATCAAATTTTCCTTTTCAATAGCTTCAAATTGATTTAGAAGATTTTTTAATATTAGAAACTAACATAAATTATTTTCTGCTTACTTATCGTCCTTCATTTTCAGCTTCTTGTAATGTATTTCTTTCTCTCTCTCTTTTTTTTATCACATTATACTGTTCGTTTGTCTTGAACATGAATTCAAAATAATTGATAATGGCAGCATATTGCATATATATCCAATCTTCTATACTTTACTCATATCCGGACTGATTGGTATGAAAAAGACAGCAAAAGCTATGATCTATTTTGGCACGGATATATTTTATACGATTGAATAACTTTCGATCCGAATCTCTCTTGTTTTTTTGTTTTGAAGAACGTCACCAATAAAGTGTTCGCTATGATAAGAACTATGAATAGAATAAATAATAATGATATAAATATTATATTTAGGCATTAATAAAGAAATTGAAACCATCAAAGCCTTCTTCCGCTTTTTCTAGACAAGAAAAAGAATAGGTAAGATCTTGCCTTTTGATATCATATTATTGTTGTTTTTCACTATGATTACAAATTAAACAGTTTTATTCTCTATTTAGTAACTATAAATCATAGTGTCTACATTAGTTGCATGATATTATATATTTATTCATATGATAAAGCAAAAAAAAAAGTATTTTTCTTTTAATCTTTTATTAAATTATCGCGGCAATTATACAGATGACTTGTAAAAACGTACTTTAAAAACTTAAGATTTGTCCTTTGCATGAACTATGAATATTGTTTATGGTTTTTTTTTTTTTCTCAGGTATAATTTTATATATAATTATCAAAGTAAGTTGAGGGATTCTCTTTCCGTTACAAGTTAGTGCAAAAAAATAGTAAACGAGAGCTCTCGAAGCGAATAACAACAAAAAAAAGAAAAAAGCGAGTTATTTTTCATCTTATTCATTTTTATCATAGTTTTTTTTGTTAATATTATCTTTCTAAAAGACAACGAAGAATTTTGATTGTATATAAAATATAGAATAAATATAATGATTTGTGAATCTGTAAGTATTTATTAAACTTAGACTTATATTATTTGATAATTTGTTATGCAAATCGATTTCTTTTATATGAATTTATATATATATTAAAATTTGATTTGATGAATATAGACACGATAGATTCATATGATGAATATGTTATTATGGTTTTTTTGTTGTTTTTGACAAATGCGATTAGTTTTTAACGAGTCATCAAAATAATTGAAAGCAATGGTTCTCGATTTTTTTGTGTTTTTTTTTTTACAAGAAAAATAAAAATAGGCATGACATTTTTGACAGCTTTTTATTTCTGCTAAATTTCGATACGTCATTTACTAATTGAACTAGAAATTGACTTTAAAACTCGAATTTATTTTTCTTGTTGACTAAAATTTAATTAATCTTAAGTAGTTTTTTCTTATTATTATTATATATTGAACGAGTTATCATAATTTTTTTTTATCTACATGATTATTTTGTTTGAAAAAACAACCTTTGAGATCAATTCAGAGAAATAAGTTGTTTACAAGTTCATTTTAATCATTTTCTCAAGAGATAATTTGAAATAAAAATCTGAAATCAACAACATAATAAGGAATAACATAACAAATTATATGACATAAAAGAAAATGATATACTAAGTTTACTGAGTAACATTTTAGTTTTGAGAATTAATATCAAATTACTGTTCGATAATCTTGTTAAATCTGTAAGGTAATATAGGTCATAACGCTCAAAGTAATTTTGTCTGAGAGTCTATTTATTTGAAACAAATATGCTTATTAAAAAGTGTTTCTTCCTTAAAAAACAAAAAAGATTCTTTTGTTTATAAGTATTTCCTTCTCGATTGTTAGTTCTAAATTTTTGTAATTTGTGCAAAAAACATTTTATTGATGAATTTAGTTTGAGTGCAATATTATGATATGTCAGTTTAAGAGACGAGAGGCAAAAAATAATGTACTTACACAAAGAGATGGGTTTTGTTTTAGTAAGAACCGGAAATGCGAAGAATTTCTAACAAAGAAACTTTAATCCAAGCTATTGAATATTTGATAAAATTATCATTGCAGAATTAAATGTAAATCTTTTGTTCTTTTTCTTTTTGAGATAAAAAAAAACAAAGCCGGAAAAAGAAAACATTTTCGATTTCCTTTTTATATTATCTTTAACTGAATTATATTTTATATATTTCCAACTATTTTACTCTATCAACCATAAAAAACAATCAGCAATATATATATAGTAGATCTTTTCATTTCCTTTCAGATGAACTATTATTCAAAATAAAACAGATACAAAAAAAAAAAAAAATTCCCAATGAATAACGAAACAAGTAGTCGTGCCATATTGGCAATTGCCTATCGTATTGAAATAATAACATTACCAATACTAATTATATTTGGTAGTTTATGTAATATAATGACATTTATTGTCATGCGTCGAAGACGTATGCGTATATCATCAACTTGTTTTTATATGGCAGTACTTGCTGTAACAGATACACTTGTTTTATGGACTGGTTGTCTTAATCAATGGTTTTATTTAATGAATTTACCAACATTTGTTGTTAAATCAAATCTTACATGCAAATTACTTCCATTTCTCTTTGTCTTTTTTGCTGATGCAAGGTAAAAGATTGAAAAAGAAAAAAGAGTTTATATAATGTATAAATTATTTGTTTGTTTGTTTTTTTTACAGTGTATGGATTACCGTATGTATGTCATTTGAACGATATTTTGCTGTTTCAAGACCATTAAGAGCTTCACAAATGTGTACAACTCGACGAGCTAAATGGGTAAGATTATATGATTATGTGAATAAGATAAAATGAAAGATAGGATACTCAGATAAAGAACTATGTTTAAAAAAATCGAAGAAAAAAAGTCACTATAAGTTTTGATTTTTGATAAAAATTTAATTGTGTACTTTGTATTCGTTATTACATTTTATAATAATAGAAACAATTAGAAATAAAATTTAACAAGAGAAAGAATATCTGATTTAATTTTGGCATATTTTTATTTATCATGTAGCTTTTTAACATGGATTTTGATGAGTACTCAATGAATATATGTTGAATGATACTTCAATATGGGATAAAATACTTAAAGAGATATTTTTTTATAATTTAGGTTTTAGTTGTTATTTTAGCAGTATTTATTTTGATTGATGGTCATTTTTTAATAACATTAGAATTAACAATAGTCGATGATGGACAACGTCTATGTCATCCAAAATCATGGGCAGGACATTTTGTTGGAAAAATTTTTGTTTTTATTGATGCATTAAAATATTCGGCAATACCATTTTTTTTATTACTTTCATTAAGTATACTTATTATACAACGAGTATTTCATGCTGAAAGTATAAGTGCACAATTACAAAATCTTCGTCAATTACATAGTTATCCAAAATATTCAATAACATCAAGTTCAAGTCTGACAGGTCGTTCATCATCATTAATTATTAATCCAACACAGTCAACCTCATTCAATAATACTCGTGTTGGCCGTCGCATTACATTTATGTTGCTATCTGTTAGTATTGCATTTTGTGTATTTTCAGCTCCAATGTCACTCATGCAAATAGTTCAAAGTATATCAAAACCTGGTTATAATCAAACTTCATTAGCTATTGGAAAATCTATAGCTGAATTATGTCAATATATAAATCATTCATGTAATTTTTTTTTATATGCTTTAACAGGAAGAGTATTTCGTCGAGAATTTGTTCGACTTTTTTTTCCAACACGTTTTGGTGGTGGTAATGGTAGTGTTCGTGCTAATGCTGGTGGTACGGCACGTTTAGGTCTTAATGGACGTGCATGTTTAATACCACAAGTAGGACATTCATCAAGTCGTCGTTGTTCTCTTTATTCAGTGGATAATAATAATCGTCAAAGTTTATATCGAACATCTAGACGTTTAACAACATTTTCTTTAAAACCATATAATAATCAAACAAATCGACAATATAATCAGTCATTTACAGTTAAATCACCATTATTATTCGATATTAATAGTCCATTATCAATAAATAGACATTATAATAAAACTTATGATAAATCACCAGTGTTAACAAATAGAAATTCAATTGATAATAGTCCATTATACTCATTTTGGAATATGATCGGTCGAACAAAACAACGAGAACAAATTGGTGATAGACCATTATTATTTGTAAAAATTTTAAAACCAACTAACAATCATTTTCAAATATAATTTAATATCAAAACAAAACAACAAATATGACCAGATATTTTATTATTTCTAAAGAATTTTTGTTTTCTTTTCTTTTTTTTCTAAATTTAAATAAACAAGTTAAAAGTCAAAAAACAAAAACAAACAATTATATTTGACAGATTTGACCTATGTTTATCTTTAATAGAAATTTCAATGGTTATTATACGATTCAATAAATTATTAATATAATGTTATTTTTATACCTTTTCTTAATCTAATATCTAATTTGTCAATTACGACGATGAATGATAATAATACTTGACTAGTGTAAAATGAAATCAAGCAAAAAAATTACTGACACATCTTGTGACATCGAAAACATACTTGTTTAAAGAATTAATACATTCATCAAAAAACAAAAGATATGCACAATAAGTTTCTGCTCTATATATTTATAAGTATTCTGTACTGAATACCTTAGAATTTTGTTTAATGGATATAGTTTCTTTTTTTTTTTATGAAAGTGTTTTTTTCCATCAAATAAAATTTTTGTGAGATGACAACTGAGTATGAATGATATATGACTTTGTTGAAACATAATTTAAAATAAAAGTGAACATTGACTATGAGTGTACACAAATTTGTAATCATGTTTCAACAGTACCACAAATAACGCATCAAAATAAATTACTTTTTATAATTTATATAGGATTATCAAATCATTTTTCTTTTCTATTTTCTGAAATACGATTTAAAATGAGTGTTGAGGTATAGGAGTAAAAATATGGATCTCCGTCTCTCCAAAGATTGTCATAGACGATGTCAATATTCAATCACCGGCTGTATATAAATAATGCCACGTTCTGACTTCCTTATTGTACGTTTGGAAAATTAAGTGAAAAGATGATGAAAAAATGTTTTCCGAAATAGATAGAATAAAACAATCTACCTATTGATTAACGACAGTAGCTACATTGTATGTCACATCCTAATCACATAGGAATTGTGCTAACAGCTTTTTGCGTATATTTCAATAAATGACCGTGAAATGACATGCGACATAATGCTTAATTATTATCTCTTGTTTTTTTCATTTTGCATGATTTCTAAGAAAATATTTACGTTATCAAGTTAATATAATAAAGAAAAAAAGCATCTATGGAAAAGGTCGTTCCATTGTTTTTTGAGATAAAATGATAGCATGAATATACGATCAAAGAGTGTATGTCAATAACATCTCGTTCTAATATATGAACTACTTAGTTATTATATTTTTGGAGGATTAACTAAATGAATAGTAAAGAGAAATGCATTTCAAAATATATAGAATCAAATTTTTTTGAATTAACAAAAGTAGCTACATTGTGTTTCACATTTGAAACCCACAGGGACTGCATAATAAGGTTTTTTTAAGCTAAACCTACTGATTTCTCTAATCAGGCTTTCGTAAACTTGATAAAGTTCTCGTCTTCTTATATATGTATACGTTTTTAAGACTTCTCTCAATAGTATTCTCATTCTTGTACCCAAGCCAAATAAACACGAGAGAAAACAAATGTTTTACATGGTTGTTTCGCCGTTCAGTACGCGCAGTATTACGACGGTATTTCACTGTATTGTAAACGATCACATATTCAATTTTTAGACTGTGTAACGACTATTATCAAGTGTATATGATAAGATAAAATACGGTCTTAACACTGAGCCTATTAAACATTAATTTGCAGTTATTAATAACTGAAAATTATATGAAACGAGAGTATACCATATTCTATTTGTCCTCCTCGATGATTAGAATTCTTATCTGGGCTTATACCATAAAAAAAAATATTCAAAATATTGAGTGTCTCAAAAAGTATTGCGCTGTTAGTATTTTTGAAATTTTTCTTCGATGATAACACTTTTGCTTATCAAAAGATAATGCTTAAAATTCTGCACAAAAAGATATATTGTATTGAACGAGTGTAGTCTCTTTCATTTTTCTTTTGGATTGAACGTTTTATTTCGTCTGTTAATGTTACCTTGGTTATGACGTGGTCCAAATTCATATCCTCAGCGAATTTATTTCATGTAACTGTAATCTAATGGACATAAGTCAAATGAACCTTGTGACAGACGAAATAAAATGTTCAATCCAAAAAAAAACACAAAAGGAGACTATATTCGTTAAACGAAGTATTTCCATTCGTGTAGAGTTTCAAACATTGTCTTTTGATAAGAAAAAGTTTTTTCATCGAATTGAAATTTCGAAAATACTAACAATGCAATTCTTTATGAGACATCCGATAGGTATATCATATAAAACTATTTAAATTATTAATAAATAGATAATGCTTACAGGATATACGAGAAACGCCTAAATATATAGTCGTTTTTCTGCTTGTGACCTACCTTTGGAGAATGTTAGTCTAAGTACGAAAGATATTGAATTATTTTGTTATTAATGTCATATAAAAAGTACGATTTGGAGAAAGATTAAAAATTCGAATTACATAAAAGACAGATAATAATAATCTACTTGTTGAAGCTTTAGTTTAATCGATCCTTTACTAAAATGAATCAAAGTTTTTCTTTGTTTTTTTTTTATCTTATAACATATTTAACATACTATAATTATCGATAATTTAATCTAATTAAGAATATTTAAAAACTCTCAATGAATCAATTTCATTTTGTTAAAAGAAAATAAATGAATTCAGGTACTAAGAGAGTCATTTTGCTTTTCATTATAACATTTTTTTGTTGCATCCACATTTTCCTATTATCACTAGACAAAAATAGATTGAAAAAAAAACATTTTTTTTTTTCTATTGATAACAGACACGCATGAGTAATATGTAGAAAAGTTATTCTTAATGAATGATTAAGATTAAAAATGAATTAAAATGATTCATAAAATCTCCATTCTTAATTGATGAACAATAAGATACAATATGCAATCGACAGATATTTTATCATTAGTACAATCTATTAAAAGATATTATCTAAGTTGAAAATTTGTACATAGTTGAGATATTAAAGATTGTTATCGACAAAATAAAAATTTAAACATATACTCAAACTTAATTTGTATTGTATATATACAAGTACTCGACTTAATATCTATTAAAACGAACTTAATAAGATAAAAATTGATTATCATCATTTAATTTATTAATTAAAATTTTATTCCATGAATTTCTATTCAAAATAAAATCGATTATTATGACATTCTTTCGCAATATATATGTTGTAGGCAAAATTGGAATTCTAATTCTGCCCGGGCAAAATTAAAATCTGACTAGAGATAAATTCTTAAAAAGAAAATAATCAAAATCTTAGTGTTATAACTGTATTTTATTCAACAAAATCTTTTTTTTTCTGAACATTTTACAATTACAAGTCCAAATACTTTACTCTATTCACCCATATTTTTATAACAACCTCGTTTTGAATGACATTTTGTTGAACAATTTTGACTATTTTCTTTTTAAGAATTTATCTCTAGTCAGATTCTAATTTTGCCTAGGCAAATTCCAAATTTGCCCGAATTCCAATTTTGCCTACAACATATATATATATCCAATGTTTTGATTTCATGTCCAATAAATATACAGTAACAACATTCCATTGTATTGAATAATATGAATTTTTTGTATTTATTAAATAAATCTTATTTTATCAAATTTCAATAGAAACTATATTGCTAGTTACAAATATTCTGTGTTGATGATTCTTCAAGATTTTCAATCGAATATACGACTATTTATGCAAATAAATCATATATTCTTACTCTATAATTTAAGTTGAATAGACATGATCTCCGTTAGAGACATGCATCTAACTCCGAAATCCAATTGCATTCTTTTCTTGTACAACATTTATTTTTCACAATTGATACTTCCGATTAACAAGAACTTTTAATCCAATAACTAAATAACATCAAATAGAAAAATACAAAAAACATCCACACTAGATTAACTTTTACAAGTGATTATTGCGAAAAAAACAAGATTAGCACCATTCAATATCTCCACTTTCGTCATTAGGTATATTTTCATCTTCTTCACGTGCTTTTTTAACTACTGTTTCATTGAATGTCCTGACATAATTGAAACTGGATTAAAATTTGATATTGTTGTTGGTGCCTTCTTGATCTCGTGAAATTCTTTCAATAAATCTAACTCTTTTTCTAGGAAACATGAGCTGATTAAGCTTTTCATTACCAAAATTTGTTCTACGCTTGCTGACACTGTTTTTCGATGATGAGAAAAAGCATTCAATCGTGATATTTGAAGTCTGTCTTGCAAAGATTCTTCTGGCAATTGAAGATAACGTTGGAAATAAACCCTGTGATTTATGCCAAAAATCCAGAACGTCAATATCTTTTTCATCGTCGTTATTAGCAAAGTGGAAATCTTGATTTAAATAGAAAAAAAAAATCGGAATCGGAATCTAAAAATTTTTCGGAGTCGGAGTTAAAAAAACATGGCTTCGCAGGTCTCTAATCTCCGTCTATTGTTTCATAATGTTATTCAAGATTCAATTATCGAAAGAAGAAACTAGCTGATGCATACAGTATTTAATAATTTAACATTTCGTATTAGTTACATTAGTATCAACAAGTCATAGAAGAGTTGTGAAAACTTTCTAAATTCTTTCTTTCGTTTATTTATTATTAATTGTCATCAGTCAATCATTTTGATTCAGTTATGTAAAAGGATTGACATTTTCTTCATCTTTCTTCTTTTTTTTTGTCGTCAAACAACAAAATGACTTTCTTCACTAAATGATGAGTGCGTATTTGCAACAGTAGCAAGTGTCCACTTGTGATTGTTAGAGAATATTCTTAGTATTGAAGAAGTCATTGTTTTTTTTCTATTTTAATAAATAAACAATTGTGAAAGATTGTTTCTTCTCTCTTCTTGAACTGATTGACTATATACATAAAGGTCATAATCATCTTTAACTTTTTTTTTTGTTCATTTGACTTAGTTATTCAATCCAATAAAAATTTATTCATTGCTTGATTTACAGTTGTTGCACATATAGTATCGGATATATTTTCTGTTCTAAATAATCGTAAGAATCTAAAGGAAAATGATATAAATATTCTCTCGTTCTAAGATCACACATGCTGCTTTAATAAACTACATTAGAATTTCGCCTTGACCCAAAATATTCTTCACAAAATATGCAATGATTTATAATCGATACTCATCACTCCCCAATTACTTATTGATAATCGAATAGTTTGCATACTACCTATTATCAAATTACCTACATATCCTTCTATGTATATTTGTAAGATTCCTGCTATGACATTGAACTTAATGATCACTTACTTTTCACAAGTTAGTGATGGTGCTAAACAAATATGTGCATATATAAACTTTGTATATTTAATAAATAACATAAGAGAATAGATGCCTTTGTTCATTCTTTCGTTTTTTTTTTACTATTGTGCCTTTGAGCACAAGCGCTTTGCGTAATTCTATCATCATCATCAAGCACTAGAAAGAAAAAAAACCTTGATGAAGAAGATATAAATAAAAATGAAGTTACAAAAGCAATCGGATATAGAATATACGTCGCCATGGATTATAAACTATGCTTCCTAAACATTTACTATAGTTATTATTATTATTATTACATCATAGATTCCGACTTGTATATCCATCATGTTCTTTATCATATGATGAAATTGACTCTCCATTGACTAACTTCTTTTTCCTTCGAAAGAAAAGAAAAATAAACTGTTGGCTTGAGTGTTTAAATTATTCAATAGAGAAGCCATTTTGATAATAGAATTGATCAAAAAGATGATTATGACATAAGATTAAAAATATTCTAAAATAAACTTAATATACAAAAAAAAAAAGAAAATAGATTTCACAAAAGTAAGTATTAAAACTTATCTTTTTCATTTTACCTTCTATTTTCATTACGCAAGTTGATAATAAAAATAAACTATTGATACAATCAATTGCACGCACGTCATCAAACAAGTGAAAAATGTGACACATTAAAATTCACAAACAAGAAACGATTTTATAGCATGTCATATTTTGTTGTTATAATCAGTGAAGAGTAGACTAAAGTAAGATATAGTTGAACAATCGATAAAATAAAGAAATTTAAAATGAATGTATATCGATAAAGATGTCTCATCCAATCCTGTTAAATGAATCAAGATGACCTATATAAATAGATATGAAGGTAGTAATTTGTTCGACAAGTATTCGTTTTTTTCTTTCTTAGATTGTACAGACATGTTAGTTGATGGTCACGTCATCGTTCATCTGTCATCGCCAATATGTGTTTATATATGTCTATTCACCAACATAAATTAGACATTGTATATTTATTCATAAATAACTACTTATAAAATGTTCGTTATAAATTCATGTAATGAACTAGATATATTTACTGATGAATGATTTGTGCTTTTAATTGATAAAAACCATTACTTCGTATATGTTGTGATTAGAAATGATAGAAAAATATTGTTCAATTCTTTATCATTATTAAAGATAAATATATTTTTTAGATTTGATAAATTTCTTTTTTTTAACTTTTCTATGCATGTCTTCATTACGTATCTTAATTCTTTATATAATTTTGATAATAAGAATTATTGATAATAAAAATATTTATTTTACACAATCAACTTATGATATATGGTGTCAAGAAAATATTCTATCAAATTCATTATTTCTTTATCCTAATCGAATACGAGCAGGTATTTATCATACATCAAATATAAAATCTGTCGTATATGATCTTATTGATGATAATAATAATAATCATAATGGTTTATTTTATGTTAAAACAAAACGAATAGCAGATTTTTATTTTTTTATTCTTAATATAACACGACCATTCGATATTAATCGAGAATATCAAGATATTTATGTACTTCATATTCAAGCTAATATTATTACTACGAATGGAAATTCGACTGAAGAAGCAAAAGTATGCATATTTTGTTTAATATTTTAGATTGTAGATAAACGATGTTTTTTTTTGAAAGTAGATAAAATACAAGAATATTTTTTAAATTAAATTTTCACTTATCGATAGAGGAAGTCACTTCTATGAAAAACTATCATATCTGACAGCAAGCTTGATGTTATCATCTCAACAATTGAATGTATCTATGAAACTATTTAGTAGAATTATTATTTTTAGATTTTAGTTCTTATATTCACATAGATTAGAATCATCATATGAAAAAATGAGAATGTATATTGATTCAGTCTTTTAAGATTTTAAATATATATATATGGGAGTGGTTAATTTGACTGGTGCCCCGTTTTGATACAGTCCTATTGTACGGATAAAACCTAATATTGCCCGGGCCATATAATAGAGGATCCTATATAATCCTGGATTGGCCCGAACAACACCATGTCTTATCCGTATAATAGTAGAGAAAAGCTACTAGCCTCAATCGTGAGCTGGTAGCTTTTTCCTACTATTGTAAGGATAAAACATAGTGTTGTTCGGGCCAATCCAGGGTTATATAGGATCCTCTATTATATGGCCCGGACAATAGTAGGTTTTATCCGTACAATAAGACTGT
Organism: Rotaria sp. Silwood2; assembly: GCA_905329745.1. NCBI lineage: Eukaryota > Metazoa > Rotifera > Eurotatoria > Philodinida > Philodinidae > Rotaria > Rotaria sp. Silwood2. Next base: position 26,651 of record CAJNSZ010000871.1, on the reverse strand, counting down.
ATCAAAACGGGATACCAGTCAAATTGACCACCCCCATATTATAGATGATGATAAACAGTATTAAGCTTTCATGAAAAACTTTAAATCTTAATTTATTTAACCTGTATATCAATCATGCTGTTTCTAAGCGATTGATACATTTGATTTTCTTTGCTTAATATCGAATGGTGTATCTTCTGCGTATTTTCTATAAAAACCTCCTCTCATTTTATGAAACATCCGAAATGAGTTCGGTAACTTATGGATACTCAATTTATCATCGTTCAAATACTAACGAGCGAATCTATTCAACGTCATACAATGACTACGAGTAGATCTTGATGAGACTAGAATAAATTTAAAACAATTCGAGCCCTTGATAAATTTATGTCGATAGATAGATTTGATAGTTCTGAAAATTTTGACAAATATTAGCATTCTTTTCTCGAGATATTTAAATTCTAAAATAAAACAGCCGTTTACTTTAAGAAAGCACAATAATTCAGTCTATTTAGAAATGGAGTATCCAGGGAAAGGTATGTTCGTTTTCGTTGCAATTTTCAGGACTGGTAAGTTTATTTAAAGACAAAATTTTAAGATAAAACTTTTCGTTTTAAGTTTCTTTTTTGAAAAAGTCTCGCCTCACTAAGATCTACTCGTAGCTATAATATAAAGTGGAATGACATTTAACGTTTGAAAATATTCTCTCGTAAAAACTTAGAGAAATAAACTAAAAATTACGTTGATGATCAAATGATCAGATGAAAAAATTTTGAAGGTAGTTCCTTGATGTTTAAACACAAATATTTCCTTGTTTCTTTTTTTTTTGTATTTAAAATACGTTTGGTTCTATCCATGTTGTGTGTAGAAATTGTTGCTGATATAGGTTTTTTTCAATGGCGTTTATTTTTATGGACGAGCCCTGCAATTC
>CAJNSZ010000871.1:0-25724 GCA_905329745.1 Rotaria sp. Silwood2 | reverse complement strand
AGAGCTATCTACGATCTTCTCTTCAAAAGTTATAAGCATTACAAAAACCAAAAAAAACACGTTTTTAGTCGATTTTTAGCAATTTTCTCCTAAAGTTCACTTTTTTTCGGTTTTTGTAATGCTTATAACTTTTGAAGAGAAGATCATAGAGAGCTCGGAGACATCTCATTTTGTACAGAATTGGCTGTTCTATCATTCTAGCCTGTTAAAACAAAAAACACAATTCACGCTTTCTGGGTGCTGAAAAACTAGGGTTTTGGTTTTTTGGAGACCCAGTCCTTGGGAATCTGATTATAATTTCTATTTTCTTATATTCTTATTGGAAACCATTTTCTCTACTGGAATCACTATTTGGAGACTTCCTAACCGTTAAGATAGGGGGAAAAAATTGAAAATAAAGATTGTTGAACAATTTTGGGACCCACTGTATGTTTTATTCTAGTGAAAATAATATATGATTCAAATATGATTCTTATATTGAATTTAGTTAGCTATGTTTTTAGATGAAACACTAACGCTAGATAAAGTAAACAGGCAACAGTAATTGGTGATACTTTAGAGAATCGAGTCAGTAAAATTTTTTTTTCAATTGACTGCAACATAAATTGTTCGATAGAGATTGTCTTGATACATTGAATGAGTTAAGTCTCATAAATGACTCAAGTTGTGAAGCGACTTGCAAGTAAAAAGTTTTGTTTCTTATGCTTGTTCCTTCTTTAGTAGAAAATCAGCAGTTTTATATTTATAAAAAATATGAACACATTATTCAATAGACCTCGCCAAGCTGAAGTTGACTCCGTCGATAGGACGAGTCATTTTTTGAGACAACTCGAATTCGCTCCTAACTTTCCTTAAATTTTGATGATCAATTTTCATAACAGCATGAAAGCAAAATTTGTTATACATTTTTTTTTCTGGAATCTAAACAAATTCTTCTATCAACAATTAAACTTCTATGTGACTAGAAAACGAATTCGAATTACTCAAATATGTCAGTCACTAGTACTAATAAAGCTATAGTACTTCTAAGTATGATTATACATTTGTAACGTGAATATAGTTCGAACTGAACGGCTCGGGGACTATCCAACAAGTTCAGGTCGTATCGAGTATTAAGATAATTGTTTCAGCAGTTCTTGAAATATATAGGCGATGATAGAAGCATTCTTAGATTCGATCAAATTTAAGTTTGGACATTTCTGAAGATCATTAATTATTTCTTAGAAAGTCTGTTGCTTTTCAGTTTGTGAATCATTTACTTTATTATCTATAAATCTGTCATAGTCAACTGTGAAAGCCTTTTTTTCTCGGTTTACTTCTACTTCTTAGGTTTATCAATTAACTGAAAACTGCTGCAGTCAAGATCAAACCCGAATACTCAAGCTAGAGTACATGACTAGATATGATTTGAATATATTAAAAGTACAATTAGAATTAGATTTCGTAATAGAAAAAAACAAGCTATGCTATCTATAAATAATAAAATTTTCTTATATATTATTAAAGTAAAAATATTTTTCATAAATTTTCTATTTAGTCTATTTTATTATCTTCAATAAATCTGACTATATATGTACGTAATTTGAATGATAATCCTCCGGAATTTTTAACAAAAAATTTTACAAGACTTTTATATCTTTTTTATCCATTGATAAATACAATTATTTATAAAATCGAATTTATTGATAAAGATCCATCAAATTTAACTTTTGAAATTATAAATGATATTTTTACAGCTTATACTCTTCGTACATATTTGAATTCAATTGAACTTATTCTTATTAAATCTATTGTTCATAATCGTGAAGATGATTTAATTATTCGTGTTTGGGATGATAAAATATTTTTCTCAGATTTAAATCTTCGTGTAATTTATTATCAAGATAATATTGAATTTCCAAGAATTTTGTTACAAACAATTGATGGTTATATAAATTTTGAAGAAAATTTTCTTACAATGAATCTTGGTCAATTATTTACTGAAAATCATTCAAAATATCAATTTATTTATTTTAATTTAATATCGAATAAAAATTTTTATCTAAAACAATTATCAAATAATCAAACTGAACTTTATTATAGATCTTTTCGTCAAATATCTCCTAGTGAATATCAAATTCATTTAACGACTATGGCTATAAAAGAATCAATATCTGATACTATTATTCATAACAATAATAATACAAAAATTTTTTTTCCATCAACAGAAAAATTGCAAATAATTAATATTCATTTTTGGCCTATTTATCATGAAATGTTAGAACAAACAATATCATTAATAATAAATATTAATTCTAACACAACATATGAACAATTTATTATTTATAATTTACCAACAATACGTCAAACTTTAGCTCAAATTATTGATGTAAATATACATCATGTTCATATTTATACATATGAATTAAAACAAAATCATATTGAATTACTAGTTGCTGTATTACATTCAACATCGAAGCATTATATAAATAAAGAAATTCTTTATAATAAATTAAAAAATTCGACAAATATTTTTGAAAAAATTCTTTTTAATCAATGTCAATCAAATTCATGTGAAAATAATGGTCAGTGCAAAAGTTATATAAGTTTATTATATAATCAATATGAATATATTTACTATAATACATATCAACGTTTAATACCAAAATATAAATGGAATATAAAATGTTCATGTAGAAATTATTATTATGGAGAACGTTGTCAATTTAAATATTCTAAACAATCACCATGTTCATCAAATCCTTGTTTACCAATGGAAAAATGTATTGAAGAAAGTTCAACATTATATTCATGTCAATGTATAGATGAATTATGTAATTATAATAATATTCTTCGAAAAAATTCATTTGAATGTATTAATATCAATTCACCAACATGTCGAAGTGAGTTTTATTCGATGAGTCGTTTATCTAAATTTAATATTCCAATTCATAACAATTTCATATATATTGATAGTAGTATCAAGTTGATAGGTCGAAGTTTTCTATGTGGATTTAATTAGAATATGGTAGTAGCAAAATTAGGATTTTGATAGTAAGACGGATGGCTTAGAGATGGTCTGACTTTATCTGGTCGAAAGAATAATGATAAAGTTCAGCTGGCATAGATTCGATCAGTGAGGGAACTCGAAGCTTCATCTAGTCTCCTTTCCCTTCGTTACACCACTAGGGTGTTGGACCATTTGGATATCCACGCGTCTAGGTACTAGTTCTCAAGGACAGATACATATCGACATCACATCGAAGACTTTCAACCAATTGAAAATCATTTATTCTCAATTAGTGCACAATAATTTTACCTTTGTACATAACAAAGTCAACTCCCATGGATATACTTATCAAAAATTTTCCAAGAATACGTTCAAAAATACTTTTCAATGGTGAATGTTCATTTTTAAAACTTTTACCCATGATTAGACTCTACTGAAATAAAGAATACGGAAAAATACAACCATCCTATAAATTCCAATGACTACTAAAGATCATGGACTGTAAAATTTTTGGATTCAGATTCATATTGTACTCCTAATTGCAACGATCTTTTTTTATTTGACTCTTCAAGTCACTCTGAAAATGCAAGATACTTTTTATCGATTATTTCTATTCTCCTACTAAAATGTTCTAAATATTTCTCAGATAATCTTCATAATGATCTGATAATAATCAAGTCTGTAATTGTCTGTTACTTTTAGTATATAAACCATCGAAACTAGAATCAACCCGATGAAAATACTTCTTGTACATAATGATAGATTTTAATCAATTTCAATTTTATTGATTTATTTAGATTCATCGAATACATTAACTTTCAATGGTTATAGTTTAATACAAATGAATATAACTATGAATATGACACAACAAATAAAAATAACATTAAGTTTTCGTACACAATCAACTGAAGGTAAATTATTTAGCTTAATTTATTTCAAAGAAAAAATCATAATATCTCATTCAATAATTCTACAAATAATTGATGGTTATATTAATATGAAATTCAATGAAAAAATTCTTTTACAATTAAATCAAACTTTAATTAATGATGGTTTATGGCATGATATTTATTTTTCAATAGATTATATTCATAATTATTATCTTCTTCGACTTGATCATATTTTTAGTGATAAAATAATTTTCTTACAACAAAATTATTTAAATAATCGTAAACAATTAATAATTGGTACTGATTATAAAGGTTGTTTAAGTAATCTAACATTAAATAATCAAATGATATTTCTTCAACAACAAAAACATAATAATTTGATTGAATTTATCGGTACAAATAATGGTTGTTTATTATCCGAAATTATTCAAGAATATTCAAATACGAATGATTTTTGTTCATTGTATCATCCATGTTATCATGGTGGAATATGTATAAATCATGGATTAAGTTTTATATGTAATTGTTTAAAACCACGTTTTACTGGTCGTCAATGTCAATTAGATTTATATCCTTGTGAAAGTTATCCATGTCAATATCATGAAAAATGTATACCATTATTATCAAATTCAAATAAATCTTTTACATGCGTTGCATCACATTTTTCTTTACCGATATTAATAAAAAGATATTTATATATTGGATTAATTGTTATATTGTTTATATGTATTTTATTAATATTAATTATTTATTATTGTAAAAAACCAAAAGAAAATTTTATTAAAAATAAACCACTAGTTTCAGCACCATTACTTATCCATAAACGATCATCAATAACAGATCATATTGAAAGTCCAAGACAAACATTACTTAAATTAAATTATAATGGAAAACAAACAATTGAAACTATGACATTTGCAGACAATAATCATAGAAATTTGATAATGAATTATTTAAATAATAGAGTAAGATCAAAGATTATTATTGAGAGAAATTTAAACTAAATTCGAAAAAAAAAACAACAGATAGGTTAAATCTTCTAAAATAGCTCTTTTTATACATATAATATTTGAAATGTTACTGACTTGCCTAGGATCATTTCATGGCTAGTGGCATCAATGTTCGAAAACAGTACCTTATGAATACGTGTCGAACAACAGAACCACTTAGGTGACAAGAATTTCGCCAATCGATGAAAGTCCTGTTGGGAAAATTTCAAAACCTCATTTAGACATGAGTGAAACCGAGATCGACAGTATCTTGCTTATATGTAGTCGTGTCAAGTTAGAAAATTCATTTTTATCTGATATGCGTTTCTAGTAACAGCAAATTTCCTAATCTAATCCAACCTTGAAAAACATAAATATTATTTTTATATCTTTTTCATAATAAAATGGGATTTTTTGATTCAATCTAATACCAACCTAGAGATTGTAGTCCTTCAACTGATTGTATAACAATGAATTTTAGCTACGATATGATTGATATTTAATCCAGACATTTATAGCAGTACTACTTAGTTGATATTATTCATTATAGAATGAGGTACAGAAATTTGAATATTAGACTTTGTCATATCCTCTATCTTATAAAATGAGTTTTGGCTAAAACTAAATTGCAAAATATCTAATTTTGTTTTGTTTTTTTATAGAATAATCAGCAAGCTTATAAATCGTTAAATCGTCGTTCAGTAAGTTGAATAAAATTTAGAAAAAAAAGAACTTATTTTTTTATATAGAATGATTCAAAATATTATTCAAGTATTGAACAAACGACTATTCCATCAGATGATTATCGTGTTCATGATAATTCACCTGATTATGGTTCGTTATTATTGATTATGATTGACTCTATTTTTTTTATTTAATAAATATACTATTTCTTTTTTAGATAACACATATATTCTACCAGTAACAGAATTATTTGATTGTAAGTTGTTTCAATAAATTATTAATATATTTATACTTTTTATATTTTAGTTTCATTATCACCGAAACGTAAGTTTTGTTTTGTTTTTTTGATTTATTAATAAAAAAATTTCTATATGAAAACAGAATATTTCAATATTCATAACTCAGATAATCAAATAAATTATCAAATTCGTTTAAATTCTTTATCCGATTTAACAGAAAATGATCCTGATTTAACTGAATCATCAAATACATCTTCTAATAATGATCGAATTCTATTAACATCTTCAAGAACAAATCGAGATCATAAATATTCAGGTCTTATTAATCATAATAATATATCTACATCAATAACATCATTACCAAAAGTACCTATCTATGCAAGAATCGTCAAAAGTAATTATAAACTATTGAACAAAAGAATGATGATTGCAAAAATTCTAATTTTATAGCACCTAAAATAACAAATATGGCTGTCAATACTATCGAATGTAATCGATTAAGTAGTTCATTAACTTCAGCTGCAACATTGCCTCGAAAAAAAATTGAACATGATAATATTGAAACAAGTAAATCAACAACGAAAGAAATAACAATAAATCGTTTAAGACAATCCAGTGACTCAGATGTTGAAAATAATAGAAAAAAATCAAATAAATTATCTTCTTTCTTTCAAACTGATGTATAATCTAGAAAAACAAAAACATAATTTCTTGATTTTTTTGTTTCTATCTCATTTTGGTCCGGTGATATTCTTTCGATATTTAATATGAATTATTAAACGAATAAATATTCATCAATCAAAATTTTTCATTTTTATTTTTTTTTCTGAACCTCTGACAATATATACCATAGATGTATAACAGTTAGAGTTTTTGAGGTGTACACGTTGGTCTCTTATGAAGTCACACTGATAAGTTCCTTTTTTATTATATTGCTTTATTGCATTCTGTAACTGTTGTTGTCATATATGGACAAGCTGTCTAATACAAAAAGATTTAACAAAAAAAAAAAAAGAAAACTTGAACAACACAATCTCATCAACTTAAGTATCTAGGGTCCTTCAGAAGATACAATAATAGCGCTACATTGATTCCGGGAATAATACATTAGAGTACTTTGAAAATGTACACAATCATGAATTTGACTCATTATACAACTTTTGTATTGTGATGATAAACAACGAGTTAGACACGTTCTGTATAGTTATATTCATCGATTTGTGAAAAACTATGAATAGTTGTAAAATATTTTTTAAAAGATCGTTGATGTTATTTCAATAGTTATAAAATTTCAGTTCAGTAGTTTTTGCTTATCCTTGAATATACTGAATCATTTGATCGTTGATTTCAAGCTCATAGTGGCCTTGAATATCTCTAGTTTTTCATTCAACATTTTGATTTAGTGTTTATTCTCAGAATCTTATTTCGAATATCTTCTCTTTAAAGTATTTGAAGAAAACACGAGTTGTCTCTCATTTTCTTAAGAAACAGCAGTTTGTCTAGCAGATTTTGAACATGAAGTTGATTGGTAAAAGGTAGCCGAGCTTAAAATGATGGAAAACTAGAAATAAATGAATTATCTAGTTGTTAAATATGAACTTTGGAGAGAAGAGTATGACAAAGTACAACTTCGAAGCTTTTGATGACAATATATTTCGCGTCGTTCGAACGATGAACTTCAACGTAATAAATATATTTTAGTGCTATAGAACAATTACGATATTTGAGTTTAGTACACTTCTCACCACCATTTAACTTTTAATTACAATCATATGAGGATATCGAATTCTACGTACTTGATCTTGGCACATGCCTTCATATATATTCAACTTAGAGTGAGAAATAATAGAATAGGATAATATTGTTATCATGAAAAATACTTAACAAGTATAAGAACATATTGTTTTTTTTTATAGAATTAATCAAATGATTTTTCATTAATGAAAATTATTTCTGACTTTCACATTCTATTGAATTATTTTGGCAGAAAATTTAGCACAAAAGCCTTTACCTACAATATATAAAATAAATTTATAAACAAATGATCTAAATATGCTTACTTTTTATATCACAAACGTATAAATACAGAATTAATGAAAAACATTATATACAAAAATAAAGTTGCCAATGTTAAATTCTATTCTTGAAGTAAACATAACATTATTCTTGTCTTTCAAATAAAATATAAAAAGATAACAAAAAACAAAAACGATTACTTTTCTTATCTTAAATTAAGAAGTGGTACAAAATGATTAGGCATCCAACTTTGTGTTGTACTCTTCAATTTTAGCTGTTTGTTACAATTTGAAAAAAGAAGTTTTACATCTCTAACTGTTTTTGGTGCTTCTACTTTTGATTGTTTGTGAATTTTTGCCTCTTTATTTATCAATGGATTAAATTTTTTATTATTAAGCATTTGATAATGTAGATCATCATCACCATTAACTTTAGGATAAACACTTATAACATCAATATTAAGTACAGTTGGTATACTTAGAAGATCCCAAATAGATGCAAAATGTGTATCATGTACCATTTCTTTTCGAACATAATCTTCAAAATCATCAAGAATTATCTCTAATGGTTATGATTTAGTTTTGCGTTAATTCACAGGCTCTTGAGCGCAGGGTTCATAGATNAAACTTTTAAAGAGGATTGCCGTACGTTAGAGAATTTCCAAGATCATAAACAGTTTTCACTTGAAGTTTCCAAGAAACCGAAAACGAATAATTATTCAGTTGCTAAAAACAAGTTGAATAGTTCTATTCGAAAAACAAAAAATAAGTAAAAAGAAAATAATGTATGTGCTTCATTTCTTAACAAAAATATTGACTTAAAGTGCCAGTGATGAAAAACTATGGTAGACGTTATTTTTAGCTGAAATATACACCCATAGTTTCGACTTTTCAAGTTGATTACAGATATGTCCTTACTTTTATATTGATAGGATGTGAAAACCTGCCAAAAAAAATCTGTTGTTAGAAAATTAACCTACGATTGTTCACCGCTGATAAGCATAGCCGAGTTCTCAGAAAAAATAATGTTTTTTCAACAATGAAAGAATTTTCGAAAAAACCGATTCATACTTTTCTAGCGCATCAAATAGTGATTTAAAGCACGCAGGAAAAAAGATTCTATATCTCACTAGAAAAAAATTAGATAGATTTTCGAAATCAGCTAATACAATGGTCAAAAGAGCTCGATCATGGATTCTTTGTACAATGCTCATGTTGTATGCGGCAAAGCTCCATACAATTTCTTAAGACTCAATTTTATATGAGGAATCTAAAAATCATACTGGTGGGGTCGAAAGATGAAGTCATGAAGACTTATACATCAAATTAGATTTGTTGCTGTATGTTTTGGCTATAAGTAAAGTTTACTGTATATTTGCATTATTAACACCTACATAAGCACTTGCGCTTTTCTTATTTGGTACATATGTATATTTCATTTAAAAAGAATCTTCAGCCACGATTTTTGACTTGTCTAGGATATATAGGAAATATAGAACGATTAAGAAGCCTGTACATAACGTGTAGTAAAAGAAAAATTAACGTCGTAAATTTTCAATCGATCTTTCATGTCATGCAGACTAGACAGAGCGAAAAATATAATATGATGTTTAATCAAATCAGATATAAAATAGCACAACATTTTATAACAGAATGGATTGAACCTTTCTTCGCCATATTAGCAATTATTTATCTATTGACAAAAGACACTAAAGAACTCAACGTGTATTTATTAACTTTTGGTTTCGATTGCATATCTTTTCTTTTCTTTGTTGTTTGTTTTTATTAAATTTTTTCTATTTAAAAGAAAGAAAAATATAATTGTTATTGAACAATATTTATCTAGCAGTAGAGTAGTATAGAAGTTTGTTCAGTTTACTCAATACTTAGATTTATTCATTGATGAAAATACTAAATAAATGAATAAAAACAAATTATAAAAATTTCTATACTTGATAATAGCATTCTGGAATTTTACCCTTTCGGAAATGTTTGTATTTAGAATTAATATTCTATTAATTTATTAGATCGTTCTACTGCAAAAACTTATTTGCATTGTTAGATGCATCTTCCATATATATAAGTTCTTTTGATTTGATCATAATAGATATGAACTATGTCATACGAAGCGAAAAAATCATTTTATTTTCGCATCTTCTGATTGATTACCACATTCGTCGACTATTCACATTGATTTAAGCGTTCAGCACATTTCTATGCATATCATTGTTTTTCTCGAAGAACTTTGGCATTTATTGTTGAGTTCTGCTTAAACTTAAAATTGACTTAGTTCATACATTTTTATAATGTTCATCGTATTCTGGATATGCTAGATTAATAATAACCCTGTCGCACTGATTGACATCTACAATAAGATCCGTTTTCTACACTAAATACGAAATTCTGCAATATTTTGGGGCATTCAAAATCTGCAGTAGAAATCTTAGACTGATAGAATGTGTTGGAAGATTCTAGAGAGTTCAAGAATGATCTCCGTACTCTTACTATTGATAAACGTTTATCATATCTAGGAAAACGTACACAATGATTGTAGGTTTTCTTCTTCCTCTTCGATCGGTTGACATGTACATCTAACCAATCACAATCGGCTCCTCTTGTTAAGATCTAGTGGAAAACACAAAATCCTCTATTTAAACTTCCACTCACTATGCTTTCTTCGAAAATATATGTCACTTCCACAAAATAGCCTGAAATATATATGAATATGTTCGTTTTATTCATCGAATTAATCCATTCATTTTTTGTTAATCAAAATTATTTCTCACATTCAAATCCTATTGAACTCTTTTGATAGAAAGTTTAACATAATAACTAATACTTATAATAGATAAAATATTACTTGATCTAACATATAAAATTGTAAAGAAATNAAACTGTAAACAAGTGAACCAAATATCCTTTGTTTTTATATCACATAAAGTATAAATTCACAATCAATCAACAACGTTTCATACAAAAACAAAGTTAAAATATTTCATTTTATTCTTGAAGTAAACATAACATTATTGTTGTCTTTCAAAACCTTGTGAAAAAACAACTAAAAGTATTTCTTCTTATCACAAATTGAGAAGTGGTACAAAATGATTAGGCATCCAATTTTGTGTCATATTCCCCAATTTTAATGGTTTATTAAATTGTGAAAAAAGAAGTTTCACATCTCTAACTGCTTTTGGTGCTTCAACTTTTGATTGTCTATCATTTAGTGTTTCATTACTTGTTAATGGACTAAATCTTTTAACATTAAGCATTTGATAATGTAGATCACTATCACCATTCACTTTGGGATAAACACTTATAACATCAATATTAAGTACAGTTGGAATACTTAGAAGATCCCAAATAGCTGCAAAATGTGTATCATGTACCATTTCTTTTCGAACATAATCTTCAAACTTATCAAGAATCGTCTCTAATGGTTCATATTTAGTTTTGTATTCATTTATACGAAGAACAAGTTCAACTATATTTCGAGCTCGAAGTTCAATAGATGTAAATGCTGATGCTTCAGTCGTTGTACCAGCTCCAGCTAATTTAAGAAATGTATTATAAAAACAATTTCCATCACCAACAATGGCTACTGGCATTGTATTACGAAATTCTTTATTACATTGATTTTGTACATAATACTCAGCAGCAGAATCACGTGGATGAATACTTTGATCAAATTTCTGTATTGGAGTATATAGAAGTGGATAATAATTTAATATTGGTTTTAATAATTTACATGCTTTTTCAAGTTCATGAAATGAGGTTTCAGCTGCAATACATAATCGTTGTAAAAATTTATCAAATATCACTGAACGCGTTGACTCTGAACACTTCGTACATAAATGTTCTCGATTAGCTGGTAACTGTTGTTCATCACAAAGAATACAATTCCGAATTGAAACCAATGATGATTGTGATGCTATTCGATATCTCTCTCTTTCATTCGTAGTAGTTCTAGTAGTAGTAGCTGCTTGATTGATTTTTTCTACATACTCAGTCCACTCGTTAACAAAAGCAACATAGGTTGGCCGTTCAAATAATACAAATCGAACATCTTTAACATTACATGAATATTGTCTTACTGATTCAATAGCGACTTGTGCTGCTTCTTGTGGAGGAAAATGATTTGCTCCACATGATATTGCTGGATAAGCAATTGATGTTAATGAATATAGATTAGCTAATGCAAACGATGTAGAATAACATGATTGTAAAAGAAAAGCAGATTTTTCTTTTTGTTCACTCTGATAAACTGGACCTACAGTATTTATAACAAAAAGAGCGATATTTCGATTTTCGGCGTTCTTTCCAACAAATATTCGTGATTGTCCAATAGGACATGAATTATCTTGCATTTCTCTTGTAACTGCTTCTACTTGATCAACAAAAAGTTTACCCATCGTTTTATGTATTTTTTCATCCAATCCTCCATTAGGATGCATCGATTCTTTTGTTGGATTAACAACAGCATCACATATTTCTTTACTTAAATCACCCAGTCGAATAGTTACTTTCAATGAACCATTAGCAAATTTAAAAACAATATTTTTATCATCAAGTTTTTCGATATGACTAAATATAAAAAATATAAAAACATGTGAACTTCGTAGAAGTCAATCTTACATAGCAGACATCGTCTTTTTATAAATAGTCGAATAGAAAAAAAAAATTTTTTTTACAAAAATGAGTGCATAAACTTGTCAATTTGTATTATTTGCCAATGCAAACTCTTATTTGTAAGTTTCTTTTTTCAATGTTGTCTGGTGTAATAACTGGAAAAATTTTTTTTTTCTTTTTCTTCGTTACAATTCTCAACCGTGCTTTCAATCCACACGTGTTATTTTTTTTTATCGAGTCTCGAATACATAGGAAATGGATGTCACAATCAAAATACAAAAGCATAAAAAAATGACGTATACGTTACCTTTGCCTTTACTATTGATTTTATGAAAATGAAAAAAACAACCAGTGCAGTCACTATTAATTCTAACAGACTATCGCTACTGATTCATATTCGTAACAATCAAATTCAAAATCTATATCAATACGAAAAACTCCTATGAGAATACAATGAAGAAATATACAACATGTGCTTGTTACAAATGATCAAAATGAATAACCTAATTAAGAATATCTTGAACATGCTCGAAACAAAACAATAATGTTAATGTAACTAATGCTAATACATTTTGTAGAAAAACAGAAGAAATAAATTTCTTCAATAGAACAAAATGATAGCTCAAATGTATTTTACATATCATTGAGAATATTAGTAATTAGTAAATAATTAATTATACATTTCGAAAAATGTATTTTATTAAACGAATCTTTCTGTATTAATGACTTGAATAAGAAATAAAGAAATGATTGCAATCAGTGTACAAGCAAATGATATGTCGAGTAATACTTTTTGATAATGTATTATGAAAAAATAAAGAAAATGTAATAATAATAGATTTGTATTTAAATCTTTGAAGTGTTGTCTATTGAAATTCTAGTTTCTCTAATATTGTTATATATCATATGGATAGCATTTAGTGAAACAGAAATTTTAGTCGTAGTATCTCTATTGGTAATTTATATAATATAGATTAGAGAGAGAAGAAAAAGTGATTTGGTTTTTAATGAAACCAAATATAAAGTATAGTACTTGGAAAAATCCTCGTGATAGCAAATTATAAAAAAAACTTAGTAAGCAGGCGATGCACAACTCAGAAGAACTACAGTTTTGCGTACAAGAGGGACAAATTATACCATATTTGATAGTCTAAAACTTTCAGAAAGTCGTATAATCTCTAATGTGGATTGATTCTACAGTTGCAGGTTGTCGATAATATCGGTCGTTGATGATCTAATTGACTGACATTAGCCACAAATAACACTCAAGCTCAATGAATAGTTTTAGCCAGTCTAGTTGTGACATATAAATAAATTCACTGATGCTATGAAGTTTGTCCAGGGGGGCGGGGGGGGGGGGAGAGCGTATTTCTATGTATTTCCAGCTATTTCTAGGTATTTCTACGTACTATTGGTAGAAATACCTGGAAATACATAGAAATACGGCAATATAGAAATACGCTTATTCTTCTAGGATTACTGTCCAAAAATTGCCAACAGGTTTTGATAGAAGGTTACATTTTAGGCTCAACAAAATTTAGACGTGCATCTTTACGTATCCTCTGAAGATAGACGATGAAATACTCTATCAAATAATAAATTAATACTTGAATTAAAGTTCCGAAAAAATGCGGGAAATAATTGCAGTATTGATGAGTCGTTATTCTTTTTAGTATACCGAGCATAACTTTTGGATCTTATTAAAGCCTGATGAACTTCAAGAAGTCTAAGTGGCCTATATGATATGGTTAATAGGTAACAATGTATAACTATATAATAACTAATGACAATAACTAGATTCTCAATTTAAAGCATGCATTTTACTTATATGGCCCTATAGTAGAAAATGAAATTTCGATTTCTACTGCAACATATATATGAACATATTCTTTTTATTCATCGAATTAATCCATTCATTTTTTTGTTAACCAAAATTATTTCTGACATTCAAATCCTATTGAACTCTTTTGATAGAAAGTTTAACATAATAACTAATACTTATAATAGATAAAATATTACTTGATCTAACATATAAAATTGTAAACAAATGAACCAAATATCCTTTGTTTTTATATCACATAAAGTATAAATTCACCATCAATCGACAACGTTTTATACAAAAACACAGTTAAAATATTTCATTTTATTCTTGAAGTAAACATAACATTATTGTTGTCTTTCAAAAACATGTGAAAAAAACAACTAAAATTATTTCTTCTTATCACAAATTGAGAAGTGGTACAAAATGATTAGGCATCCAATTTTGTATTACAGTCCCCAATTTTAATGGTTTATTACAATGTGAAAAAAGAAGTTTCACATCTCCAACTGTTTTTGGTGCGTCAACTTTTGATTGTGTATCATTTATTGTTTCATTACTTGTTAATGGACTAAATCTTTTAACATTAAGCATTTGATAATGTAGATCACTATCACCATTCACTTTGGGATAAACACTTATAACATCAATATTAAGTACAGTTGGGATACTTAGAAGATCCCAAATAGCTGCAAAATGTGTATCATGTACCATTTCTTTTCGAACATAATCTTCAAACTCATCAAGAATCATCTGTAATGGTTCATATTTAGTTTTGTATTCATTTATACGAAGAACAAGTTCAACTATATTTCGAGCTCGAAGTTCAATAGATGTAACTGCTGATGCTTCAGTCGTTGTACCAGCTCCAGCTAATTTAAGAAATGTATTATAAAAACAATTTCCATCTCCAACAATGGCTACTGGCATTGTATTACGAAATTCTTTATTACATTGATTTTGTACATAATACTCAGCAGCAGAATCACGTGGATGAATACTTTGATCAAATTTTTGTACTGGAGTATATAGAAGTGGATAATAATTTAATATTGGTTTTAATAATTTACATGCTTTTTCAAGTTCATGAAATGAGGTTTCAGCTGCAATACATAATCGTTGTAAAAATTTATCAAATATCACTGAACGCGTTGACTCTGAACACTTCGTACATAAATGTTCTCGATTAGCTGGTAACTGTTGTTCATCACAAAGAATACAATTTCGAATTGAAACCAATGATGATTGTGATGCTATTCGAAATCTATCTCTTTCACCCGTAGTAGTTGTAGTAGTATTAGCTGCTTGATTGATTTTCTGTGAATAATTTGTCCATTCTTTAACAAAAACATCATAGATTGGCCGTTCAAATAATACAAATCGAACATCTTTAACATTACATGAATATTGTCTTACTGATTCAATAGCAACTTGTGCTGCTTCTTGTGGAGGAAAATGATTTGCTCCACATGATATTGCTGGATAAGCAATTGATGTTAATGAATATAGATTAGCTAATGCAAACGATGTAGAATAACATGATTGTAAAAGAAAAGCAGATTTTTCTTTTTCTTCACTATGATAAACTGGACCTACAGTATTTATAACAAAAAGAGCGATATTTCGATTTTGACGATTCTTTGCAACAAATATTCGTGATTGTCCAATAGGACATGAATTATCTTGCAATTCTTGGCTAACTGCTATTACTTGGTTAACAAAAAGAGTACCCATCGTTTTATGTATTGTTTCATCCAATCCTCCATTGGGAAGCATCGATTCTTTTGTTGGATTAACAACAGCATCACATATTTCTTTACTTAAATCACCCTGTCGAATAGTTACTTTCAGTGAACCATTAGCAAATTTAAAAACAATATTTTCATCATCAAGTTTTTCGATATGACTAAATATAAAAAATATAAAAACATGTGAACTTCGTAAAAGTCAGACTTACATAGCAGACATCGTGTTTTATAAATCGTTGGATACAAAAAAAAGCCGACTGTTTTTCCACAGAAATTGATGAATTTACTTTCCAACTTTGTGTTATTCTTCAATACAAACTGTTCTTTGTTATTTGTTTTCACAACGCTGACTGATGTCATATCTGAAAAAAAATTATTTTCTTTATCTTTGTTACCACCCTCGATAGTGATTCAAAGTCACACGCATGTTATTCTATTTGCCTTGACGAGCCTGTAACACATAGGAAATAGTTATTGCAGTCAAAAATAAAAGAACACAAAAAACGTCCTGTAGTTTACCTTTATCATTATTTATTTTTGCCGTTGGATAAGAAGAAAAGCAAATACGATTTCTGTCTATTCTAACAGAGTGTCGCTATTGTCTCATGTCGATGACAATGAAATTCAAAACCTAAGGGTTGGACAACTTTTCGATCGGTGACAAAAAGGAATATTTTAAGCGGAATTATGACCTTCAGATCAAAAATGATTCTCTTCAGTACATGACAGCTAAACTGACGAACAGCATATAATACGCTATACAAACCTAACCGAACGATCGGTGAGAAAATGAAAAAGTCATAGACAGAATGTTATTTCCGATAGGAAAAATGATATTAAAAAATGATAATATGATTTAAACTATGATAAAAATGCTTACATCGATCATTGGTTGCATACAGTTTATGAACGGAGAAATGAAAATCCATAGAAATAATTACATATCCTATAGAGAAAATGATTTCGAAATATGAAAAAATGATGTAATCTATGAGGAAAATCCTTTTGTTAACAATTAATTAGTTATACCGACCTTCTATCAGCGAAGAAAAAAGAATCCAGAATAATAATACTCGTTTTTATCGAAAAAATGGATTTGCAATATGAAAGCAGGTGTATTAAGAAAGTATAATACGAACGAAAGTTAGATATGCGAGAAGATTCACTAACTAAACGATGAAAACCAATATGCGAATAGCAGTATTTGGTGGAGAAAAAATGGATTCAAAATATGAAGGAATTAGGGATGTTACTTTATTTTGATTATTATCTATAATAAAGAATAGATATAAATAAAAACCGTCTCTTTATAAAATAAAGATAAATGAAATCTTTATATGTCTAAAATAGGGATCAAGGTTTGTCGTTATCTATCGTTATAAAGTAAAAGTAAAATAAATAATAAAGAAACTTTTTTTCTATAAGAACCTAATCTTTAATTGTTACCAAGTAATTCACAAAAAGTTACGCTATTATAGATGAAAATGAAATAGACAGAACAGTTTTTTGCGTATGTTTCTTATGTATCAGATTGATTTTTTAATTATTCACATATCGAAGTGATGTTGGTGATAAGAAAGAATATTGATAAAATTATCCTGTTGTTATACTAGCTATTTGTCTATTTACTTATCACAGAAAAAATCTTTCTTTATTCTTTATATTCTTTTTGTTTTTGAAAATAAAGAATTCGTTTATATTTGTTTTGTCAAGTAAATATAAAGTGACACCCTTAGAAGGAATGGCTATGGGGTTAGGCTGCCCTCTTCACTACTCTCAAGAGAGGGATACCTACAAACTGTCAATTTCTGTCTGCTACCCTCCTTCGTGTTACAAAGAAGAGTTAGCTAGTGTTTTTCCCTCACTTGTCGTACCTGCAGCTGTAATTGACTGAAAAGGAACGCTCAAAAACCAGCTTCTGAACGGACCCTCACCACACTCTTGGAAAATATTCATTAGTTCGATAGAGTGATTACAACTTTCAGATGGACAAACCAATTCTCAGATGAAAAAAAAATAGAAGTCTCTGAGGCATATAGACAGCTCGTCAAAACAACCATATGTATGCAATTCTTCAATAGCTATTTCAATACTTGTCAGCTATTTATTCACGTCGAATATATTTTTAGGAGTAGCTATTCAAACTGCAACACCATTTCAAGATATTCTAGCGCTAGTCGATAAATTCTTGTAGCCACTTGCATACGTGTCTGCAATTTATTTTCACGAACTAATTGTTTTACGAGGAAGCGGACTATAGAAGAGACGGATAAAACTGGATATAAATATCAATGATTCACATCACTGACTCGATTATCGTAATATTAGGTTTAGTAATATTGCTGATATGAAAAAGAATGGAGAGTTAGCAGTATGAGAATTATGTCCGTTAATCAATAGNAATTTGACTAGAAAGGACACTTTAGTCTCCATTTAGTGTTAGAGTGTACCATCGCTGACGCCAACAATATGGAGGATATAGCGAGGACTCATTTATTGTGACTCCCCTATTAAGCTGAGACTGTTTGTGAAAAGACAAAACAGGCCGGGAATTCTTCAGAGCGGGCACTATCCTTAAAGTGGCTTAACTTCCAGGATTGTTCTATGTATTGTTCGATCATAACGAGCAATTACAAGTAGTCAGCAATTTTATTTTTTGTATTACTTGAAAGTACTACTCATTCGAGGAAACAATATGAGAATGTGATGGAAAGAACACGGACCGGCAGGTCTTCACATGAGACACTCATTTAAATATTTCTAAGGTTTGCATTGTTCACAGAGTTGTTCTGTTATATGCAAGCACTTCTATATTCGTCAAGTTAGTGTCCACGCTAATCGAAATTTTTCTGTCAAATTGGCTTAGGTCGTCTGCCGAGATAACAGTAGATTTTCGGTTCGAATTCCAAGCAGAGTCTCTTTGTCTTCATTCTGTCCATTTATATATTTTCTTACACAGGAACTCGTTATGACTCACATATGATGCCTACACATATCTCTATCGATTTTTATTGCTTCGCAACGGATTATTTTCTAAAAACATTCAGCGTTGCATTATCTAGAAAGCTCAGCAGAAGTGGTTAAGGCAGATATAAAAGGAAAAACTTACCACAGTAATACTACAAAAGTCTATCAGTAATAGCTTTCGAGATGCTTTCATTGATACTGACTCGCGTTTTTTGCTGGTACTAAAGCAGCATGTAAAATATTCTACGTAGAAAATTTATGTTTCAAGAAACTAGTCCTTGTCTTGCACGCTCACCCTTACTACTAACACATAAACTATTCGAAGCAGCACTGTTTCAGAATATGTCTAGCCTTGCAAAGTATCGTTTAGTGGCATTTGCATAAACCGAAACATTTCTCCAAGAAAAAATACTATGACAAGTTGCCCCTATTTTTCCAAAAACTGGAAAAATACTGTAAAAAACAGGCTTATTGTCGAAAATTCACGAAAACTAACAATAATTTAACTCGATAGACTTTTGATCGAAGAGTACTTATGGATACTCACAAAATACAGCTTTCAAAGCTCAATAGAAATGTGTGTTTAAGTTGCCCCTAAGGTTTGACATCCGAGCATATAAGCACAAATGAGCTCGATCAGCGCATGAAAATTGTTGGCATCCTATATTCACAGCATTCTTATGCCAATTGGGCTGCTTTTTTTTGTCTATAAGCATTACTTCTCTAGGATTTTAAAGAGTATTCAAAGCTGACTCTGCTTGAAAAGTTTAGTTTGACACTATAAAAAGCCAAAGAGATATCAAACAAAAAGGTAGAGGGTGATTTATGCTGGGCACCATTATTTTCTAGTACTATGAGTGCATTATGGTGCCACATGAAAATTAAATTGCTTTACACTTATGATCGTTCGCCGTGACCAAAACTACACAGCAAAATTTCAAAGGTAGAGATATTTCAACGAAATCGTCCTTTTTCAGATCTGTGTGCTCATTTTCATTTCCAGAAGAATCTCTTATCATTTTCATCTTCATCATAGGATTTCAAATAACACAAGCACCAAATGATTCCATTATCCTACTTCTTCATTGTAACTTGAAAATTCTTTTGACGATTCTAACCACGGACGTATTTTCGGTAGAATACGGTCTTTTCAAGACTTTTCGGCTCGAATTTTGTCGACATCAGAAAACCAGCCATTATGCAATTAAAACTATTCGTTCTGAAGGTATTATCCTAGGCATATTCATCGGTAAAAACTTAGTTAAAGAGAAACCCTTCCACGAAAAATTCCTCAAGCACTTGTTTTCTGTACAGCATCACATTTTATTTTCAGCAAAGGTCAAACATGTTCGAATGGTAAAATAATACAATGCCGAAAAGTTTTTTTTTCTACAGTGGAACTCATAAAATGTATTGATAGCTCTTGCTTCAGAGGCTTGATGAGAAGAGTAGCGTTACAATAATTAATATCTACCATTCATTTCATACAGAACTTCCCCGGGTTTTTGTCGGCAGGAAAGTAATTACTATGATACGAAAACAATACTACACAAGCTTAGTGGTGCTACTTAAGGATAAAAGAATCCGCTGGATACTGATAATGAGAAAAGTCTTCTGAGGAGAATGCAATTACTATGTCAATAAACCTTAAAGAAATATCGATGAATTAAAAATGAATTGTGAAGTTGATTTAAATAAATCTTTCATTGTTGATGATGTTGCTTGTACTATTGCATTAGCAACTAGTTCTTCTGAACGAATTCTACACAATAAACAGAATTTATATTCCTTGTATACTCAGTAAAACACAAAACTTTAAGAAACGCGTGTACATTTGACGGAAATTTTTAGAAACTTCCAATAATTTGCAATATATTTTTCTAGTCGATGCATCTCGTGTACGAACATGCAGAGGCATACGTTTGACAACGATATGTTTGGAATAGCAATTCTTCACTTTTTAAGCAAAACATGCTAGATCATGCATGACCCTTATTCTTGCAAGCACTCGCAGGGTGTGGCTGTGGGTGTGGGTGTATTGATTTTCTCTTTTCTTACGGCGACATCCACATCCACACCCTCTCGACAAATTTATGTATAAATATTTTGAATTGCGTTTGTTTGTTTGTTTAAAAAATCTAAAGCACAATAAAAACATTGTTATCATCAAATATTGATGTGAAGATTGCTCGCTATAATTAGATTGTATTATTCTTCATCTCTTTTTAAATTGCACATTAATTTGAACGACTTCAATATATTATCTGTAGAATTCTATTTAGGTAATCATCTGTTTCAATCCATAAAAATGTGTTGATCCATTTTAATCATGTTCAATAGTTGAATATAAAAACCCAACTTCCTATTTTTTTTTCTTGAGTATCCTACGATATGTCAGTCACGACACATCTAAAGTTAGCAATTTTAAAGAAATTTGAAATTCTAGTAGGCATTTTTTAAACTTACATTGATAAGGTTATATTCAATCAGATGATTGAAATCGAATGAATAATTAATCTATGATTTAATCATTACTCGAGGACACCTATTTAAAAAAGATTCTCTATGAAAAAATTGATTATAATCGATCAAATATAAACTCATCGTTCTAAATTATATTATTAATAATTGATAATTTAGACTTATATGAAAAAAACTGATTTTAATGGATTAAGAATAAAGTTGACTAAATTGTTGATTCCAATCAATTTAGTTTTAAACATTCGATATTTATTTAGTTTTTTATAACTATTTAACAAAAAAATTATTTTACTCTTTATAGGGACTCTTTTTAATATATATACTCGTGGAAAAAAATAGTTGCACACAGTTTTTCTTTGACATTATCCTTACAAAGATATGCGTTTAGAAGAATAACCTCATATTCTGATAGCGTTTGGAATTCTCTATCACTCTATATATAAACATCTTGACTTGCATTTATTTGCTAAAAGAATATTTTGAGTACAATGAAGGCACCCTCATTCTCAGATTTTCTAAAACTGCATTTTTTTGCCACGTTGTAGTCTTTTTTCAAACTTATCATAGAATAGGATTAACTTTTTTGAAAAAGTAATTATATGCACTGATACAGCTTGAGATTCTCTATCACTTTGTACTGTGCTCACTTTGATTTGCGATTACTTTACTGAAAAATTCTTTGAATGTGTTTATGCTGCATCGACATTGAACAGAATATGTCATATTTTGCAATACATGCAAAACCTTTTCGTTACGTGAATCATTATTGTTGTTACGGATTGTCTTCTATCACATTCCAAAAATATTAATCAATTCTTCTGATGCTTGTAGAATAATACGGATATATTGAGTGTCTATGGCGATGATGGAAATAGCACTGAAATAGTATCAATGGATATAGTGTAAAATAAACGGCAACTTGACACAACAAATATCGAAGATATACGAGACAATGGAAATTCTTGTCGATAACAGTACTCTGCAAAGCAAACTGTACGTTCATAATTGCTAGAAGCTATTTTTGTTTTTAACAAGACCTTCATCGGAGATTTTTGATGAGTAAAATAGCACAATATGCGAAGCTATAAGTAAATTAGCAATCGAAATAAATCAAGTAATCATGTTTATTTTGTATCTATGATAATTTTTTTCAAGCGAACAAAAAAAACCAAATCATACTATGGATAGAATAAATCTCAACTGATTCAATAACTTCACAATTGTTACTAAGCCAATGGACAACATCAAATTTCTTTGTTCATAATTACACATGTATTTAATAAGTGTACGACGACAAACAAAACGAAAAAGAATATATAATAGTTTTACAATGAAGCATATGTAAATAGAGAAAAAAAATATGCGATTAAATTGTTTTGTCTATAGCAGAATATGCGAGTTAAGGAAACAACGAATAAATAAATATACAGAGTATCGCGTAGTAAACATCTCCGTTTGCTCGCCATAACTTTTTTCTTTCCAAATAACAGATCCCATTGTTTTTCCAAAAGATATGCTATCAAATCTTAATTATATAGCTTTTATTGTGTTTCAAATTAAGAAAAATTTGCTTGAAAAACTAATCGGCACTTTCCA
Source organism: Rotaria sp. Silwood2 (assembly GCA_905329745.1). Classification (NCBI taxonomy): domain Eukaryota; kingdom Metazoa; phylum Rotifera; class Eurotatoria; order Philodinida; family Philodinidae; genus Rotaria; species Rotaria sp. Silwood2. The sequence continues at coordinate 2,681 of CAJNSZ010000871.1, read as the reverse complement.
AGATAACTAGTTTTCGTATTTTTCTGAATTTGATGGCACATCTTTTAGAAAAACAATAACGTCTATTGGTTGAAAAGAAAAAAAAAGTTATAGCTAACATACAGAAAAGCTCATTTATTATGCAACATTTGATAATTAATACATATTCATCTCAAGTATGACTACTTATAACAGGGAGTAGTATTACAGTTGGTTGTTGGGTAAATTCACCTACTCTACTAGGATGTGTTGCAAGAGTATTACCAACACTATTATTATTAACAATCCATCTTAAACCACACCTATTACACACCTGCCGTATGACCAATTTCATTTCTTTTCGATAAAGACTTGAAGCAAGAAGAAATAAATAGAATGATAAACTAGGAGAAGTATAATTTAATATTCCAGTAACAGATGAAATAAAACTTTCAATCACTTTTCGTTCAATCGATTTGTCTATTCCCATATATGTTGTTGCAACAGAATAGACTAGATTGATACTCCCCATACTTGTCGCAATAACATAAACAATAACTTGTACGATTAACATTGCAAAAACTTGTTGATCTTTTTTCTGTTGTTTTCGATCTTTATCTGTTGATAAATTAGTGTTGACAATTGGAAGTGGATGAACATGTCGACGATCTTGTTTTGACGTTAGATTACGAATTGTCAGTGCAGAAAAAATAAGCATCAACGTAGGTGGAAGAAAACCAACGAAGGACATGCCATAGATACTATTGGCAAGTGCCGATACACCTGGATACACACAGATAGTGTTAACAGCAATATTAAAGACTAGCATATAAATTGGGAAGATATGCCAAATAATAATGATAAAAGGAATCACATAACGACGAGCAACTTGTACACGAGAGAATTGTCGAAGAGTAGCATTTGTTGAACAAAGAGCAAATCGATCAATACATGCACATACAATTAAATAGCGAGATATTTGTTGAGATGCATTAAACATATAACTTCGTATTTTACAATACGCTGTTATAATTGCCCATGGTCGATCATATGTATAGAGCAATGGTACAATGCCTATATTCAATGCCACCAAATTACTGAATGCCGAAGCAAAAAAGTCTGCAAGATCGAAAACGATCATTCAGTTATTTATGAAAGATTTTTTTAATGTTTTCTACTTACAGTTATTACAAGATGTTGTACGTAATGATTTTCTAAGAAAGAGAATAATATTGAGAAAATTACCCAAAATACCAATTGAAAGAACAACTGGATATCCATAACGTGTTATTATTCCTTGAATCAACACTAATGCTGGATATGGCTGCATTGATGACGACATAATTTCATACGATATGAAGCTTTCTATTTCATAATGCGAGAAATTTATATGACGATCGTATTTACGTAATTAACAGATATTCAACATACGTCACTAGCATAATAAATAAATAGGCAACATCGCAAAATGCTTGGGGTAACTTCATAAATTTTTGAAACAGAACCGGTTCATCATAGTGTGATGCGTCAAATTCGATGTTTTTATTTTATATTCTATAAATCTCGATCAACAACAGACCCGCCAACTTGTCTGCTTTTGGCAGAAAAAATCTGCTCTTTTTTGTGTCCTTTCCGTTCTTCTCATTCTTTTCTACTTTCTTAATATTGTACTTTTTTGTATTTTCATCCAACATTTTATATTCGAAAGAGTATTTTAAAAAAATATAAAGATCAATTCTTATCAATACTTGGTGATGCCTTTGCTCTATTCTTTTTTTTTATAAAGAAAATCTTTATTTACCATTTATGGCAAAAAAATGCCAGTATATTTTTCATTTGTATTTCATATTTTATCCATAATTTTCTTTCTGTTATACATTCTGTTGTGTTCATCTGATTTATACAAATTAAAGTTAACATTTTGTTGTTGTTTGACGAACTTCATTAATTAATATGATTAATAGTGTTACAGGTACAGAAAAACTTAAGTAGTATTGAAGATAATCGTGAAGAATTAATTTCTATTGAAAATCTACCAACATCATCAGTACGTGAACCGGAAAAAAAGAGATTGAAGAAAGATATTTTCAAACGAGCATGATTGAAAATCGCTGATATTCGACGATTTTTAAGAGTACAAGCTGGATTTGTCTCACGAGGAAACCTCTCCAAGTGTTAATTGCCGATCGTGCTCATATTTTGCCCATAAATAATAATTAATGAGACTAACAGAAGACCGGAAGGATTCATCCCCATACACTGTCCTTCCAGAGTTACGACCGTTTTACTGGTTTTTCGACCTCTGGCAATTGTATTTATAGAAAAACCCAACAACGGAATTTTGACCTGAAATTTTGTCCATAAACAGGTCTCACGGTCACTAGAATGTCCTAAAAATTTCAGCTAAAATGAGCGTTTTTTTCTCAAGATTTTGAATTTTCAAGAAACGATCATAATTCAAAGACAAAGGTAAAAAAATCGAGCTTCTTGGAACCTCAATATATCAAGAAAAAAGCGTTCATTTTAGCCGAACTTCTCAGGACATTCTAGTGACCATGAGATCTGTTTATGGACGAAATTTCAGGTCAAAATTCCATTGTTGGGTTTCCCTATAAACACAATTGCGAGAGGTCGAAAAACCAGTAAAACGATCGTAACTCTGGAAGGACAGTATATGGGGATGAATCTTTCCGAGCTTCAGCTAGTCTCATCAAGTCTTACTT
>CAJNSZ010000870.1:0-46839 GCA_905329745.1 Rotaria sp. Silwood2 | reverse complement strand
GAATGCTACTTACGTGTAGGTTCAACTAACACTAAAACCACTCGTACACCCTAATTTTTTGTCATCAATTAAGTAGGATGCATTCTCCTTCTATTGTGACGCTGACAAAGAAAAAGAGCTTCCACATATAAAAAATGACTAAAAATGAGATTAAAATCGATTTCTAATAATCGACCAAAATTAATTTAATTTTGATAATCGATTAAGAAGAATAAAATCAACTGAATTATATCTTTAAGACTGAAAGATCTTATTAAAATCAGATTAAAATAGTGCCATTTTGATCGATTTCTAATCCAAAAATAGTCAATTTTTGTCTGATTTTTAGCCTTTTGTTACATGGGTATACTACGGGAAAATGTAGCTGTATATTTGCTATGTTGTGATATCGTTTCTGAGGTTTGTGCTTTGTGCCGAGAGCCCACGGTGTGTCAACTGAAATGGTAAAGATAAGGCCGTTCTAAAGGTCTTGAACTTTATAAAAATATTGCTCATAGCATAAGACAGAACTGGCGAGTCTTTCTCGACTCTGTGGAAATGCAATCTTGTTGCTTGGCGATCTATTTAATTGAGCATGAGAGGGTGCTATTTATACTGAATAAGAGGAATTCGCCAACGTTAACGATCTTTTGTAACGAAATACCATAAAAGATAATGATCCTGTATCAGATCAATTACAGTAGACACAGACGGTAGCTTGTGATATTATCCAATGAATGTATACAGTCGCCGTATTATTACGCTAGTCGTTAACGGTGACTTTTTACGGTAATTGTATACGATGGCCGTAATATGTCGTAAAGCATCGTTTACAATTGCTGTATATGGCTGACGCAAACAGCTGCCGTTGTCCGCCGCAATTGGTTGGTACACGGCCGTGTACGACCGAGCATGATTGACCTGGGAAAGCACAGTTTTCCTTGAGAAGCTGCCGTTAATGAAAGCTTGATGGAAATTATCTTAAACTTTACTTGTAGTGTTTTTTGTAGGTACTTGGTTTAACAGAACAGTCTTATCTTTTTTATTAAATTTAGAATTTCTTCTCGTGACTAGAGCTTAGCAATGATTTTGAGTATATTTGATCGACAAAAAAAATGAAAATTCTAAAATAAATCTATTTATTTGCTTACAATACTGTCAAATTAAATTAAATTTATGATAGTGCTATGTATTATAACGTGCATAATATCGCTGTCCACATAAGTTATCATTAATTTACTGGAAAAAACTTCGGAATCGGAGTTTCAAAAAACCAATTTCACAATGAAATTGGAGTTAAAAATACGAAACTATGCAGATTCCTAAGTGAAATTCTAATAAAATCCATTTCGTTTTTGAAAATGAAAGCACTCATTTTTAGAAACAGTTTGCAGCGTTTCTTATAGAGATGCAACTGCAATCTGACTTGACTGAGACTAAATCTATTTCGAAAGTGTGTTTTTGACGTTGAAATATTATCATATTGATATTTTAGTATTTATTTTCTTTGTTAGATATTGATCAGTCGTATAACCCTTTTCTTTACCAATAATATCGCATCAAAAACAGATAATGACTGATTCTCAACTGCAATATAACAGTATCGGTTCGAAGTATGCCGAAATTCAGGAAGTGGATCGTCGAAAATATGTTGAACATTATACAGTTCACAATCGAATGCTTCGACGTGTAGCGGATGAGAATGGATTGCTTACGGGAAAGCGTGCACTTGATCTGGGATGTGGTCAGGGTTACTACACTCGTATATTGAAAGCATTAAACTGTACTTATGTCCTCGGTGTTGATGTAAGTTCAGCAATGATCGACCTTGCTCGTAAAATTGAATCTCATAACAAAGATGATATCGATTATATAGTTGCTGATGCGAGAACACTGCCCTCACCGCAACAGCCTTTCAATTTGGTCACTTGTATATATGTATTTGATCATGCTCAAACAGAGAAGAACCTATTCGAAATGATTCGCACAATTTATACGCAACTGACTGAAGATGGACATCTAATTGCTATTATAGCTAATGTCCGAGCAGGTAAAAACGCATTCGAAAACCGTAAATATGGCATAAAGAAACGTTACAAAAATCCTGTCGACGAAAATCATGTACCCAACGGCACCGAAATCATTGTCACATTATACAACAAGAAGGACGAACCAACATGTACATTCACTGACTATTATTACTCTGCGGAGACTTATGAACAAATATTCAAGGAAATAGGTTTCAAATCTTTTGATTGGGTTTTAATGGAATGCGACCCTGAAGCTCCTAACAAAGAGTTCTACGATGAATATATTAAATGTCCGTCCTCTGTTGGCTTCATTGCAAAAAAATAAACTAGAATCATACGAAACATCAATGACTTATTAGAAACATTATCCATATTGACTCAACAAGTCATAACCAAAATCTTGGCTTGACTCTTTTTTTCTTCCTATGTCCATGTAGAAGAAAGTGGGAAAATCCACTTTTAAGCGCTTTCAATATTAATAAAGCGAAAAAAGTTAACTTTTCTTTCTAATTTTCACTTTATGTAATGAATTTTAGTACTTTTTCAACGTTTCGTAGTACTTTGTCATGCATGACGCATATAGTATTTTATTTTTATACTATTTGGAGTACTTAATCGTACTTTTATCATATGCAAGAATGATTCATAGTAATTTTAATGCTTCCAGAAGTACTTCGCAGTATTCTAGAGTACTATCGATGTGAAAAAATCAGTGACAAATTTGCAAGAAAAGTCCTATCACTAGGATCAAATTGATACAATAGTTTATGATTTTCCATTATGTATGACTAAAGATCCGTTTAAATGACGCGTTTTCTATTTATGTGCATCGTGAAAAAGTGACTTTGTGTGTTAATATCTTACAAAGAAAAGCTCTATTAAATACTTCGCAGATTAGGTCACGTTAAGCGCCTAGCGTAGGAAAGTACTATTGAATGACGGGTGTCTTAGAAAAAATGGACCTTTCTGTATTTTATCAATATTTCCATTCAGATCTACTTCTTTGAGTGGAATTTTTATCAAAACATTCTTGGTTCAATTTTCTACAAACTGGCATGAAAATATTTAAATATAGAAACTAACAGTCAAACATTTTGAGCTGAAGATTGTCAGACAAGCAATTAGGGTGTTGTGTAACATTATTTGGTTATTTTTTCATTCTATTAACTGTTGCATCCACAAGATTAAAAAAACCTGAATCATCCATAGACAAGTTCTTGAAATGTTCTTTCTGAATATCAAATCGAATTTCATCCATAAGCATTATTTAATATGTAATCAGAATTTTTCTTCTGCAAACATTTCAAAGGTTTCGGGAAAAAATTAGTTTCTTTGTATAACTTCTGTGTCTATTTTCAATAATAACTTTTCCATTGAACTATAGTCGTTATTCTGAAACGGTATGGGTGTGAAAGTGGATATGGATGAACTAATCATTTTCAAAGAAATAGAAAATAAAGAAAAATAACACTTGAGTGAAATATAATATGCATATACGAATGTAATTGACTCTGTAACCTATAGAATGGTTTACGGTTTACAAAGAAGTACATAATAATGTTAGAAGTAGTAAAAAAGGAAACAATCGAAAGAAGAACTGTTATGTCTGTGGAAGATTTATGTGAAAGATAGAAAAATAGCAGATAATATGTTGATGATGAATCATACTCAAAGATCTCGTGATTCCTCATGCCTATCAGTTAAATGTTCTTATCAGTGAAAATAACTCACTGCCTATGTCAGATGGCGTGCATTCTATTTTCTAAGACAATGCGTCAAGTCAATGGGGAAAAATAATTAAGTTTACAGAGCTATTCGTCAGGACTATGAATAGCTAAGTATCACTATCTGTTGCTCCTTGTATTAGGGTTGATAATTATACCTTCGATTGAACGTCGTTATTCGTTTTAGATCACATCTGGAACAGCACACAATTAGATGAATCATTTGGCTAATATGTTACGACGGTTAGTCAATATTCGCACTGTCAGTAAATCCTTATCCTTCGTTTTCAGATCGCCAGCTCTCCCATGGAAAGAAAGAAGTCTAACAAGTGACAATGTTCCTACCAGACTTGAAGATCTTCCCAATGAACTTTGGCTCGAGATAATACATTATCTGAAGGTGCAGCATATTTACCAAGCGCTTTTTGAACTTAACAAACGAATTGATGATATTCTACGTTCGCTCAACCATCTTCCCTTTACTACCCCTCACACCATAAACGACTGTAATATGTTGATTGAATTGTTTGGCCATCGCATTGATAGACTACGATTAACTTATGCTGACCAGAATAATATTTACCTGACTGGCTTCCCACATATTCGCTCATTACATATCGTAAATACATCCAGCCATGAAATTTATGCTATTCTCTGTAGGTTTCATCATTGAGTATTACTTGATGTTTATTTTATATTAATTGTATTGTCTTCTCTCTAAACCTATACTAGTAAACACGATATTCTCCAATGGTTTTCCACGGCTCGAAAAATGCATTCTTCCAAACATGCATGAGACAATACAACCAAAGTGGTTATCTACTAGTGTCCGTTCTTTAAGTATTATGAACTGTCGGCCGTTTATCTATCCACATGTTCTCAATTCCTGTCCTAATCTTGCTCGTCTTTCGATTGTGCTCAACTCGTTAAACAATACATTAATTGGGGCTCCTTTGACTCCCTTTAATCATCAACTCATGTTTCTGATGATGACAATCCAAGATTGGTCCGATTCTTCATTCGTAGAATTCTTTCTGCATTATGTACCCGTCCTTGAGCAGCTTTCGATTCAAGCTAGCTCGCGATCGACCATCAACTTTGTTGAACTAGCGCATATTCTGTTTAAATACGTGCCTCGATTGCAACGATTTGAGTGTGATTTCTTGATAATCCATAGAAATCCAGTGGAAATGGATTATATTCGTCAATTACATCAGTGTTTTGCGAGCATGAAATGTATTGACCGTTTTCATGATCACGTACGAATTACTACGAGAAAAAAGTATCATATCAAGGAAATAAACTGAAGTTCAAGTCTATAGAAGGAGAACGCAAACAAATCTTCTGTTTGGATGTGGATTTCCTACAAACTGAAAACACTATTTGTATATCATTTTATTCATGTTTTCCCAAAATAAGAAAATTTCACATGAAAGTTTTATTCATACTCATTATTAAGATAAGTATCCTATTGGATTAGCAGTAATCAGTGTAATTCGACAATATCACAGCATCCCAAATAATATGTCACAATCAGATTGTTGTTTAGGCAAGGTATGGATCTGAAACCTTTTAGGGTTTTCTTAGTCTCATTAAGTCCTACTCATAATCCCACAATAGGTTCGAATGATGTCCGACAGTTGCTATATATTCTCTCGCTCATCGCTACACCATAATAATTTATTTCGAAAAACTTCATTAAGAAAAAACCAAATCAAATTGCACTATCTCTCTCTATTGGATATAGTTGAAAAAGATTTAATGCTGAAAATTGACTGAAAAATCATAATAATTTTATACTTTTAAAAACATAAAACTGATATATTTGCTTGTCTTTAATTTTTCTAGAATTGATTTGCATCGTTGTATTATTCTACTACTCTGAAGATATGTAAAACTAATTATTAAAATCTGTGAAATTAATATATATCCGAAATTAACATAATTTAATAATAGTTTACTGATACAATTAAAACATATTATACTCAACAGTGGCATATAAAATTTCTTATTTCAAGAAAATATAATGTTTTTGTTTTTTTGTATGAAGTCTTACACAAACTGTTTGCTTTTCTTATCAATTTAACTGCTATCTTTTAGTAAAGCCACTTTTTAATGAATTCTTTATTATATGATAATAGAAATCTAACTAAAACAATAGAGTTTGAGCTTGTATTCTGCGACGATTTGTGTTTATCAAGTTCAATATCGGATTTTGAAATAACAAAATATATATAATAACATGAATATCTTTTTTGTTTTTGAAATATAAACATTTAAATGTCACTGCGCAGTCATCATTATTATTGAATAGTAGAAAAACAAAAGTGTCTTTCTTCAAAGATCAATCGCAAATAAATTATTAAAAATTTTTTTTTCCAAATATTCATTAGCTTTTCCTCAATATCCATCTATTTAGGGTGAGGGTGTGTGTGTGAGTAAACAGATTGACAATCAACGTAAACGATGTCGAAAATAGATCCCCCCAAAACCAACAGAGTTTATGTATCATCATCTTGTGTAACTTTATATTTGTTTAAAGAAAAAAAGATATGCTATTAATACTTGACTTATTCAAGGGAATCACATATGTGCTTTTTTTATTATCTTTGCTAACTCTTCATTGACTAATGCAAACAGAATTTGTAGGCTGTTTAAAGTATGCATTCATGAAATGATCAAGATCTAATGTCACAGTTAATTAATCGATATTCAGTTCTTCTTTCTTTCGTCTTTCAAAAACAGCTAAACATGATAAATATGAAGAAGGCGATATCAGTATTTCGACTCTCCAGATGGACTTTCATGATTTGTGCAAATTATTGCGTGACTATTGCTGAGAGGATGTTCGATTGTGTCGGCCAGTGGTTGTATTGAGATGCAATCTTTAGTGCCAACTAAATCTGACGCTATTGCAATTTTCTTTCGGCTTCTTTTCGACGATCGTCTGTTTCTTGCTTTTTTAGAACAGCGTTTTCGCACGAGCCGAATGACAGGAATAATCGTCAGTTTCAATATAAAAAATGTAAGTCCGAATAAGTCCAGACATAACACTAAAATGAATATGTACATATATACGTATTTCTGCTAATCGCCTCAGAACTTCTTCAGGATAAATTCAATTTTTATTTTGATCGAGAGAAAAGTTTTCTTGATGACACATCTGATTATCTCAAGAAACATCGACGTTTTTGACTCACTCAGCTATAGTATTTTCGATGAGAAAATGTTCAATCCTTGTTACGAGTCATTATAACTAAAGTCTTACTTGCAAATAGAATTGTGTTAAACACGATCTCATAATGACGAGCAATAGGTTCTTGCGTATTTTTCATATAGAATTCAGATTCAGTTATCACTACAACTAGAATGGTTTCGTCAGGTACATAACGAAGATATTCAGCATCTAGCGAGAAGAGTAGTTCATCCGTGAGAGTATCGACCATGAAAGAAGGTAGCCAAAGGCCTGTATATGTTGTATTATTAGGAATCATCAAGCCAGCAGTTTGATTGATTAATTTGGTCATTTTGACGTTTACTGTCGGATTTCTTGTTAGAGTTCCATTTGAAGTAAAAAAGAATTTACAAGTATCTATTTGTTGAACCTTCGAATGAGCAGTGACATTTATAGCTGAAGGTGCTGAAAAACAGAGACGAAGTCCACCGATAAAATGTGGCCCATTTAAAGTCAATTGCAATGTGACAACATGCTGTGGTAATAGTTTGGAAATGGTCAATATTTTATTAGTCTCTGAACAGTTGAAATTTGTGAATGGAGTGTTAAGTCCACGATCTCGAATTTGTTGCAGTGATACATCTTTGCATGTATAACCTGTACTAATAAATTGAACAATCATAGTGATTTTCTGTTTGTTGAGTAAGTCAAATATTGGCTTCTCGTCTTCATGTTTGAGTGTCGATAGTAACTGTAATGAACTGGTGAGTTTGGCATTGAATAGTGAATCATCGCATGATACACTTAGTCGCTCATTCGATGATGTTTCTTCTATTGGATACAAATAACTAAATGATATACTGAACTTCCAAGCAAATGTGATGAGAACAAGTAGTGATAATGATATCAGTCCACCGAACCAGTGCTTTCCTTGACCGATCACATCACAATGACACAAGATTTTTTCAAGATATCGTTGTGGCTTTTTAGATTTCAAACGGCATGAAAGAAGTTTGATAATAATAAAAATGATTATCCCACAGCCGATCGCAACATATGTCCAGAATATGGGTGAAATCAGAAGACAATGTAGTTTCGTGATGGACAATTTAAAAATATTCTGAAGAAGTATATCACCGAATTCTGTTGTAATAGGCGACTCTGGATAAGGATTCGCCTGATCGTAACTTGTGATATTTGTCACGTTGGTTTCATTAATAGCAGCGCCAAAACACCATGATGTATCATCGGTTGTGCATCTGACACACATCTCTCCAGCACTACCATCATTTTTCCAACCAGGCGGACACATCATACAAGGTCCAAAGCTTCTACTGACTTGATGAGTACCTGGTATACAAGGTTTTGGTTTGTATATTGCTATATCATCATATTCCTCTATTAGTTTACTATAGTAGCCTGGGGGACTTGCAGAAATAAGAAGTACACCGGGAGCATCGAGAACAAGACCAACGATCTGAGAATTCCATGTCACTAGATTAACAATACGGTGAGGCAGCTGCTGCAAATTCATTGGTTTCAATTGTTGTTGATTGTTTGGAAATATGTAGAGTGGCTTTGGTTTGACTTCTGTCTCATTGAGATAGTAAACCTGTGCATAAACAAATCCGATCACAATAGAAATTGTTTTCATTCATTTGAAAAATTATTTTCAATGGAAATAGTATATTTGCGAAAACAAACAAAACTGACACTAAACCACGAATGTAACAGCAAACTTCGGACCTATCGTAGTATTCTTGAGGTTTTGAAATACGACTAGACTACAAACAAAATGTAGTCGGAGTAGAAAATCATAGGCAATGCCGAGACCTTGCCTTTCAATTTCGGTTCTAGTCTTAGTTAGTTTCGATCTTCATCAGTTTTAATCTCTGTCGAGTTTCTGATACAATGAAAATAAATCGAATTAGCAGTTCTTTGTGTAATTAATGCTCTCTGAGGATGACAAACAGAAGATGAACTTCTACAAGTAGAATTTCACAACTAGTGTAAAACTTATTCAAAACTATATTCCTTATGTAGCATGAACAAATGAATCAATAGACTTGCCTGTATTTGAGACGATGACCAAGGTTGAGTAGGCAATGAATAGACTAATACCGCGTACGTATTCGAGTCGAGCATGGCGACAGATTTGCCGAAAAAAACGCCCTTTTGGGATGAAGTATGATTTTTAACAATATGTGGTGTCTCTTGTTGCAGGGACACAATGAAAACACTATCCAAATATGGAATACCAATAATCATCATATTTGACTGTTCATGAAAAGAAAGTGACAAAATACTATGCCGCGTGTACACATACAGTTGCCATCTGAAATTTTTTGATGAAAGTCGTATCATTCCAAGTGACATAGGATTGGATGAATTGGAAAGATCGGCAAAATAAAAATAAGGAAGATTTCTTTGCTCTTCGTCAAGTATTCGATAAGCTACTAGTAACAAATGATGATCTTCTGTAATGATGAGTGCTCGGCTATAAAAAAAGCATTCTTTATCCCAAAGAACGGTATTAGGGATTTCTACGCTTGTGTTATGAACGATGTCAAGGCACAGCGTTTCAGTAAATTGTATGACACATGCATATGTACCTTGCGGATTGATACCAAGAGCAAAGGCTTGGAGGTCGTCGAACGAGTTCACTTTTCTCCATAGAAATCGTCTCCATCGATTAGCACAAAAAGAAGGATATGCCATAATTATCACTACTAAACAAATATTCTTGTCTCGATCTTCGCCTGTCACCGCAAATACAAGATGACTTGTATTTTGCTTGGTACCTATGGCTATGTTATACACGTAATTGAGAGACTTGGTGATTTCACCGGGTGCGTTCACGTCTGGATAGGCCACGATGCACCTTATGGGATAAGATGAGAATGGATTTTCTATTATTGTAAATTGTCGATACTCATTCTCCGCCACAATGGACAATTTTTCACTGACAGCCAATCGATCTCCAAATGCGTCGTAATCTTCTCGCTCGAATACTTCTGGTTTCATGCCACAAATAATTGGTAGCGTAAATAGAATGACGAACAGATTGCACATTCTTGCGTATTTTGTTCAAATTAATAGCTGTTTATCGTTTGCCTACACGAAAAAAAACATCTACAATCCGGCATTGCACTAATCAAGATGCAAAATATTGTTATTGGTCTTAAGCTTTTTTTGGTTGCTGAAAGAATTGGAAAGGTAGCGTTCTTCGTTCGTATTGCGTTTTGAAATCGGGATCATGACTTCGAAGCTATGACCACAATTTGACAAACATGATAAAAGTGTAAATTATGTAGTTGTTGCAATAATGAGTTTGTTATTGAAAACTTTTTTTCTAATACTTATGATAACGAATTTATTTTTCCTAAATTTTAATTTAAAAAAAATTGGAAATGAACTTCTAATCAGAGTAAGTCCTTTTTAGAAGAATTATTTTGAAAGAAAATAACATCGTGGCGGTACTGTTCTTAGGGAAGACTAGCATGGTTTCAATAAAAAAATGATTCTCTTTCATATTATTCTCTTACCTATATTAGTTGCTCTTTGAGTGACAAATAAAGAACTGACATATACATTGCGCATGCGTACATACATAATAGAACTCATATCTTAGATAAGTATTTGGTAGATTTGCACAAGAGCTTCCACTATCTGGATGAGATGAGTGTAATGATTGGTAGCGATCGAATGAATCACATCATATTCTACCTGTTGAGAAACTTATGCTTTCCGCATTTTCCACAAATAAACAATTTCAGCATAAATTCACTGATGATACAGAACCATGATCAACTATTTATAGCCTTATGTTTATCGACATTGTGTGTTTGTTTCGAGTTCAAAACTCTGAAAACATTTGAGAAGAAGTGATGGTTTCTATCAATTACTCTGGTTATGTTACAAGATGTATTTTTGTATGAAAATCAATGTTTAAATTATATTCATTTATTGTTGCAATCACACTCATATTCTTTATGTCTGAATATCAAAATGTAAGCGTGTTGTGATACTTATGATTAGTTTAAAAAGCACATTCTATCTCTCTGCAGAAATCATAATAGTTTTTGAACAAGAAAAAAATTGTGAACGAATAAAAATCATACATGAATGACTCAATAGACTAGAATATCACATCTCTATCCTCTTATTGACTTTTTCGCTGCGAGAAAGGATAAACTAGTAAGAATTTCAAATGCACTGGTAAGATTACAACTTTGTTGTTGATGAAGAATTGTGAAACGAGTTTGTACAACTGTTGTTGGATAGTGTTTTCTCGACTTGTCAATAAAGATATGGGCGTTTGTATTCTCTCCTCTCACATTCACATACACATCTGTATATCCACACCTATACGCTCGACGGTGAAAAACTTTGGAACTATCCGCGTTCGGTGACATAACCTATTTATTTGAAATTGCAATTTTTTAAGTTTACCACCTCTGTTTCTAAATGAAACTGAACAGAAAGTAAGCTCTCTTTAAAAGAATATGCTTTATATTATATTTAAATCTGAAATCTGTAAGCACACAGATTTCAAGCGTCGTAGTGTCAAGTGATCGTTAATAAATACTTATGTCCATTTTGTAATCAATACGCAACTTGTCAACTCTTGATATTTTATCTTTCAAAACTGTGAGCAAAATAAGAATAATATTTATGATTGTGCACGTCTTTGCATATTTTGTCGCGCTTACATAAGAATATGAAATTTTTCACGTAATAGTAGTAGTAGTAGTATATTGCTTTATTTATCGTAAGAAATCGAAAGAATAAATAAATAAATAAAGTACCATAGGAAGTGTAGGGGAAGACTTAGACGAACATCGTCTCTGCAGTCTCACATAAATAAAACCAATTAAGAATACATTAACACTAGATGAGAAAAGAAAAATAAGATACAGTAAAGAAGGAATAATATGATAATGAGGATAAATTAAAGAAGATTGAACAACATGGTAACTATTTTTATCTCTCCCTATCGTCACTCATAAGAATAATTTCAATAGTAATATGTATACATATTTAACATAATAGAAATCGGATCTACACCAATATCTTAAGTTCATTATTTGTTTGTCTTGGTTCTTCTCACGTAAAACAAAAAAAAATTGATCAAAAAGAGATTGTTTACCAGACGATAGTAGTTATAGTATACGATTTGTTGTTCTTTCTCTTGTTACAATTGCCTGATTTTCCTTAACCAAGACAGGATTCAAAAAATATTCTCTTAAGAACAACAGATATAGTTTTTGTTGAATAAAATCGGCAATGACTGTAGGATTGGTACGAACAGTTGTGGATAATAATACAGGCAAAGTTTCAAGTAAAAACTTGAAATTTAAGTTTTAAGCTCAATATCTTGGTTAGAACTCAACAAGAATATAAGATGTTTTGAAGATGGTTAGAGTCTACTAGTCTTCTGATATAAGAACAAGTGTGGATTCGCAGACTTTCAATTATCTGAGCAGCTTTCGTGGAAAGTATATATTTTGCTCATCAATAAAGAAAAAGTAACATTTCTTAGTTGAAGTCTGTTCATGGTTTTCTTTTAGCAAAATAGCCTGATTGATCATAGAAGAATAGAAATATTGAGTTTAATGTCTCATAACTATTTTTAGTAAAACCTGTATACTAATGTTTATTAGTTGTGTTATCTGACGAAATTTAAGATGGAATATGAGTGCGTAAGAATTGTGAAACTTTTTCTGAGAAAGATGTTTTCAGCTACGATGAAGATGTAGTGAAAATGTTGAATAGAATCATTGATAATGGGAAGCCAAATAATAGCTTATATTACTAAGCCCTTTTCTCTCCGTTGATACTACAACTAGTAGATGTATGACAAGTGTTCATAACACATAACTTTGAACTCATGCAGTTGTAATCGATCACTAACTTGTGCTCAGTTGACGAGTTTGTCGAATTTCTTAATTGAAGTACCAAAAATCTAGTTGGAACATTCATTCTTATTTACTTTTCAACAAAAATATATCATTATATAATCATCATTTAAGCATAATGATTTATCGGAACATGATCTGTGTTAGAAAGTCAAGTTTTTGGTAATTGAAAATTTGTCAACATTAAGAGCAAGGCTAATTCCCGCTATTTGTGCGTTCTCTGATGAATTCATGTGCTTCAATATCTTTAGCCAACGATACTATTCATCTGACAAAATTATCTGTTCTTGTTTTTACTAAACATAAATTGACTTTGTTTTGTTTTTGTATTCGAATTCAGTTAGTGAATTCATTCTATATTTTCTGTATATAGATTTCTTATAGTGGATGAGACTTTCAAAGTCTAAGTTTTCAGTGAAAAAATGTCTTGTGAAGAATAACATACATCTTTTTAAATTGTTAATTGTGCCAATAGTGAGTGTTCGAAGCCGACGAAAACGTTGTACGATCAGATGTATAACAGTTGAACATTGATCGCCAAAAATGATTAAATCTTTAACCTTTCGTGTGTATTCCAAACTAACCAGCATGGAATTAGCTATTTTTGCGAGAATGATAATTGAAAATAAGTCACAAGGAATTGTATGAATTATTGCATATTCATTCGATTCATCGAGCAAACATGCTAATTGTTGCAAAGATGGCATCCTAGTCAGAATAGAATCAATTTTATCTAGTGAACAATGTATGTTTATCGGACGTAACTCAAAATCGTTTAAATGAATAAGAGATGAGCCATTAGCTACTATCAATTTTGACGTAGATGATAATTGGCGCAAGTCAATATGTAAACGATTAATATGTGGTACACGTTTGAATAGGTATGCTAACATTTTATCTGTCGTCAAGTTTACCACCAACTTTGTAATGTTCGTATAAGAAACAGCTTCGTCATTTCTAGTCGCAATCATAATAAAACTGATTGAATCATAATCGAATAATACGAATTTCCGTCGATTTTGGTAGCTGCTAGAATTTTTTTCCAGTGATCCTTTTTAATTGTCTTTCGATGAAATTCACAAGTGACAATGTATGCAAGTATGATAACATTAAAAATAGTATCTAATGAAAGTATGTCGAATCTACTTTGTTCGACATGATATTTTCCCATTGTTCTTTGAATACAAACGATCGTATTGAAAGATCAATTTGAGGAGCAATCTGCGTTACAACAGAGTCAAACTGTTCATATGTAACATTCTCGAGATTGACATAATGACAGAAGTCGGTTATTGTCGAACTAAGACGAGAATTGAGATTGAAAAATGAGTAGAAAATTTCAGCACAACGAAGAATGTGAGTGTGGGGTGGGTCATGTTCCCTGGCATATCCACATCCAACCAAAACACGATATTTTGATCTAAAATTGTGTCCAAACATAGATCTAATGATACTTAACATGTCTTAAAAGTATCATCAGGAACGATTGAGCCCATTAGGAGAGACTATCCTTGCAAAAAGAATATATACTCCACAAAAGATACAAGAAAATAGTGTTCGTTTGGAAATGTAATATCTCTTGATGAGCTCATTTATCCCGGCCGAAGGTTTTAGAATATGCTAAAGTATCATTCGACCTATGCAGTGTTAAAATTTCAGGTCGAAACATTGTGATTCGATTTTTTTTCTCTATGCATTCTGTTGAAACTTCAGTAAAATTGGGTCCAACCTGGCAAGAAATGATCAACAGTACGAACCATCTTAGACTTACCATAACCTGGTTGCTAATAGAGTACCCGTATGAAACTCGATTATCCGTAGGAACTGTTCCATCGTCAGTTCTTTTTATTTTGATAATAACTATTTAAACCCAAAATATAAGAAACCTATTTTCTTTTAGCTATTTCAAATCCGAAAAGTGCTAAAATACTCATTTTGGATATATCAGATCTGCCAACGCAAGTATTAGGGAATTTGGTGGTACATTGTTCGACTATTGAGGATCTCTTGGCTACATCGATTCAATATAATGCTTTCATTCTTATTATAGCTTGTACCTCCATAAAACTTGCTGAAGTAATTCTGACACTAACAATGGGCGTGTTTGTACTGTCAAGCGAGATGGACAACCGGGTGGGGTGCAAATGATCACATTCACTGAGAAACTAACGCATTTAAAATATGAGCTGCTGATGGCTTACTTTGACAGAGATATTCAATTTTTAAGTTTCACATTAATTGAGTGCAGAAACATGATAATACATGAAATATTCATATCAACTTTTAAGTTAATCATCAGATTTATTAGGAAGTACGTTTCCAAGATCGAGATAAGTTTTATTGACATTATTTAGACTGCTTTAGATACGACTTTAGCTGAGGTTGAATAGTGTAGAGTAGAAGATATATTAAGTATTATATATGGAAACTCGTCATTTATCAATAGTTTCGACTTTATTTTACAAGAAGGTTATAAACTATTGAAAATAACATTTCAAAACATCTACTATAAATGGAGATGAAGATCTTCAATCAAGTGAAAATAACAAAGATCTCGTTTGCACCAGGCGCAAGTTAGAAGAGTTCTTTCTTCACAACGAATAACTGAACAATAGAGATCATAAAATTTAAAACAAGAAAGTATTAGTCCATAAGAAACCCCCTAAGTCAGCAATAAGAGCACTAGTAGAGGAGTTAGAAAGAGAGTAGAATAGAGAAGGATAGGCCCCCACCCCCCCATGCTTTTTGTTTTTTATTATAGATTGATCAGTATGAATAGTGACAAGAACGAAGGACCCGGCCGATATTGTTTTTAGTTCTTCGTTTTGTTTTGTTGTTTTTCGTTTTGTATCTAATTTTTTGTAAAAGCGAATAATTTTTATAATGTGATAGGGGTTGAGAGGTTTTTCCCATTGAGTTACTCCCTTTGCGGCACCCACACTATCGAGATTGCCCTGCGAGTTAGAATATACTGAGAATAGACTTCGAAAAAGATAGAAATAGAAAGAAAAAAACGACATCTTTCCCCTCCAATGAGAATAGTGGCCCCCATTAAGAAGAAAGAATTTTTCCCATTGAACGAGAGTAGAAGAAAGGAACGAGAGTAGGAAAACAGAAAAGAAAGGAAAACAGATAGTCATTCATAGCCTGAAGAAAATTCGAAACGCGTCGCTCATCAAAT
Source organism: Rotaria sp. Silwood2 (assembly GCA_905329745.1). Lineage (NCBI taxonomy): Eukaryota > Metazoa > Rotifera > Eurotatoria > Philodinida > Philodinidae > Rotaria > Rotaria sp. Silwood2. The sequence goes on along the minus strand of CAJNSZ010000870.1, from coordinate 30,832 downwards.
TTATTATATTTTCACGTATCGTATTATTGTTAAAATAAACTAAAACTAAAAAACTAAAAAAATTTATATATAATTCAAAAAAATTCTCGTTCATTTATTTACTTATCACTTTTTTCATACCAAAAATAGTTTTCACAATTTTTTCCCTCTTTTTCAAACAAATCTCACTTCAAATTTATTCAAATTTTTCATATCTCACAAAAAAACTTAAGATTTTTTCTTAAACCAAAAACAGATATTTTTCTCAATCTAAAATTCATCTTTAACAAAAATAGTCCACATTTTCTTACACTAAAATAAAAAACAAAAAATAAATTCATTTATTCTTATCAAATAAATTGCTCAATTCTTTGCTCATCTAGAAAACAAATTCATTTGCTCTAATTCAATAAATTTCTCAAAGGTTTTTTTTTTTGCTCATTTAAATTATCCACTAAAAAACTCTCTCATTTTTTGTTCATTAAAATTATTCATTCAATATTCTCTATCTTTCGCTCAATTTAATTTCTTTCGTTGCACTTAATTCTGTACAAGAAGATAAAGACATACTTTCAATCTTAAAAAACATTTATAAAAGGGTGCTTATTCTTTCATACTTTTTGAAACTCATTAAAAACTAGATTATTTCATTTACACTTTTTTCGGATAAAAAACACTAAAAAAACATTTCCAAAACTCAACAATATACAAAAAAACTAAAATAAATTAAGAAATGATAAAAAAACAAAATTTATTTATTTATTCGGTCCTTGCTCTATTTCTTTACACCATTGTTAATTCGCTTTAAAATTAAAACCACACCCACACCCACACCCACACCCTCATGAAACCAAACGCAACCACAAAAAAATCGCAAAGCACAAGCAGTCGAAACAATTCAACAGCGCAATCAATTATGCCGATTTCTTCTTTCATTTCAATCAACAAAACTAATTTCGCAATAAACCAAAGACACTATCTACCAGTTTCTTTTTCTGTTTTCCATGCTATAATGTACCAACTTTCCCTTCTTTTTACTCACATAACCATATCACCAAATACACAGTCCTTCAAAAATAAATCTTTTACAAAACAAAGTAGATTCCATCAAATATTTTCCCAAAACACAAAAAAACTAAAAACCTCCATAGGGCAGAAGACCGTAAAACTCGCATTGCTTTTTTAGCGTCAATGATACACACCACTACCTTGTGAAGAAATTCTTCAATTTTACAAGTTTTTACTTGTGAACTTTGAAGATATATCTTGTTTTGGATTTTTCCTCTTTGAAAAATTCAAAATAGGTTTTGCCATCTGATGAGTCCCTTTAGCAAGGACGAAACCGGTCATGGCAGCTACTTCACCCCGCCCCCACCCCCACACCCATGTATAAGAAATTGGTAATTCGGACAGAATTTATTATATTCTATAACACGCACATTAAAATATAGTGTAACTTTAAAGTATGCAATTATCGAAAAAAAATGTCAAAGATATTATTATATAATTACATATAACCACTAAATGTCTTGAGATGGCTTGTCATTATTCATTGATTTCATGACCAACTATGGCGCATTGATACTTTTAAAAGAAACAAATGTACAAGGTCGTACATTGTGACTAAAAGAATCGAAATCAAAGCTATTCGATAGAAATTAAAAAGAGAAACGAAGGACACTTATTCTCTTTATTAATCGTTCTGTTGACATAATACTTATTATTATGACTGAAACAGAAAAGTATATAAAAGCTGCTTCACGATCGATTATTTCTGATTCACATTTTGATCAACACTGATGCTAGATAGATCAAACGTAAGATTCTGCCCAGATATCAGATCGATGCGAGGCTAGCACGATGAGAAGCTACCACGACGGATTTAGGTGACCCGGGAATTCTTAGCACTAGGACTGGCGGGGGTCGAAGCTGGGTGAAGGTACTCTCCAAGGCATACACAAGCACCCACACTCAGATCCCGCATCCGGAAATCCAAGTATTAAGAATTTTAGATTGACCAAAATCCGTTGTGGTAGCTTCTCATCGTGCTAGCTTCACATCGATAGATATCAGTACCATTGATTAAGTGTAAGAAGCTAGTATATGTCTTGAAGAAATTATTATTTGTAAAATGTTTCATTGATTTTACTCTTCCTTTTTTATTTTATTTTATTACGACGTTTCGAAGGACACTTTCTTCTTCGTCAGGTGTTATACAATAAATTAAATTTACAAAATAAGAACACACGTATATGGGTAGTTCCACCGGAAATCTCCCACGTTATACAAAAGTATCAGCAGCCAAGCCGAAACTTTCACCAGTTGATGGTCTTACTACCCTAAGGTCTATGATAAAAAAATCCACGGTCCATCTCATTGGCATCATATTTTTTTTTGAGCCACAAAATCCGATGGTTTGGCCTATAGGCATTATTTTCGTCATTTTCGTCATTTTGTGGTCCGTGTATTTTTCTGTAACTAAAAAGTATCATTTCATTCCTATATATTGATATGAAGTACTAAGTTAGTAGTTTCAACATATGATAATACCAGCTCATTCATATCTCGGATATGCCAATTCTTCCTAGTCGACATTATGCAAAAAGTGAAAAAGTAGCAAAAATAGTCTATTTTGTGATGTGCCTTTCCACATTATAATACTCTTATTAACCATCGATTTTATTCATATTATAAAAGTATATGTCTTCTCTATTTAATGACATAAGAACCATCGATTCAACTGTTTTTATTGTTCAATGAAAGGCGACAGTCTTTAGCCTATAAATCCTTAAAATCAAAAAATTGCACATTGTGGTAAGCATTTCTTGCACATGCAGAGTTTTGCAGAATTCTAAATACTATGGAGGCGCAGTACTAACCCTATCCTATATGCTAATATACCAAGTTCATCTGCCGACTTACGCCATCGTGCAAAAGAACGAAGTGAAAATGCCCATTTTTCAGCTAGATTGAGCCATCGAGTTCATCACATGAATCATCGAAGATATATGCAATCCGTATGAAGTTTACACTGTTTAGAGAGCTATCATGCCTATATATGCCAGTAAAAATAAGTGACAGAAATTTTTTGTTGTAATGAAAAAAAACCCAAAATATCTAAAATATGGCTACTTATNCCCACCCCCACACCCACACGCACACCCAAGATTTTCTAGTTTTTTTTTGGAAAATTGATCAAGTTATGATTTTGAAAAATAATGAATATCATTATTTGTTACTTGATTAATGTATATCATAGTGTGTAAGATCTGCTGTAGATATCATAGATATGTAAAACATACCTATTTGTCAATCAGTTCAATGATTATAATAATAAGAATGATAGATTCAGAAAAACGAATTAGAAAAAAATAAAAAAATAATGAGCGGATAGTAACAATGAAAACAAAAAATAGGGCGTCCGTCAGAAAACGAAAAATAAAAAATTCTTTATTTTGCACCTTCTGTATTTCGTATTGATATAACGAAGCTGAAGAACATATGTGAGTTCCACATTTCAACCCTAAAGGGGCTGCGCTAACAAGCTTTTTTACAAAGACTTAAGATTTTATAATCTTTTTTTGAAATGGGATATATGCAAAATAAAGAACAGTGAGTTTATTCTACTGAATATACACCTAGCTACAATGATGTTAACGTTTCGCCCCGACTAAAGAACTCGTCAGATGGCTGAGATCAGCAAGAATCTCATGGGTAGGACTTTAATACATTGCAACTCTAATACATATCACTCACTATAGTAACATAATTAATGAAAGTTCGAAGACTAGCTTCGTCTGTGCTCTATGTATGAGATCAATGCTTCACACTCTCATTCATTGCTGAATAAGAGGAGATCACAGGGGTGAGTATTATAAAAATAAAGCCACGACTACTTTCGATTCTAATAGGAATGCTTTTATTCTTTTGATTGAAAGAAGGGTCATATGAAATAAAATAGTTTGTATATTTGTCCCAGGATCAAAGGTCAAAAAGACAAAGATCAAAATTAGGGTTTTCAGGCTAGAGTTTCAGCCAATCATATGTTTCCGATACCGGATCCTCGTCCAATCACGTTTATTGTGTCGGAATCCCAGCCAATTTGGGATTTTCGCTATCCAGCTTTAGATCAATTAGGTTGTTTCAGGCTGAAAATCCGGCCAATCAGGGTTTTCGATATCCAACTTGCGTCCAATCAGATTATTTCAAGTTGGAAATTCAGTCAATTATAGATTTTTGATAATAGGCTTTCAATCAATCAGGTTTTTTAGGATGGAAACCCAGCCAATCATGCAGAGTTGCAGCCAGTAGGATTTTTTTCTTACCCGTACTGGCCCCGGTCTAACTGATCAGACTGGACCAGACTGACGGGTATACCGGCATGAGTCATTCTTTAGTTTTCTCAACCCATTATAATCCAATCAAGCCCTTGATCAGCCATATCTCTGTCTCTTAATTATCACAGTAGCCATGTAAGAGTGTTGCTTCATTGCTATTGCGCTTGTCACTATTTATTTTCATAGTTGTCTTTGTCTCCGCATCCTTCAGTGAACAGAAAACTTCATAGGACAACAAATTCTATATAACAACTATTTTATACAAGCCACAACCCAATGACATAAAGGGATGCTATAGTTTTCGAACCAACAAGTAGAATTAACTAGGTAATCTGATAATAATTATTTGATATGAATCGATTCGACTCATCAATTAGAAATTGGTGAAGTTTGAGCTATTTATTTGATCTAACTTCTTCTTTTTGGATTCAAATCGATTGTTGTAAAAAAAATATGAAAATGGATAAAGGAAGAAGGCAAATGAAAAAAAATTTTATCAAAAACGATTTGAATGAATCAACGAAAGAAATGGATTGAGGTTACAACCACGTAATCAATAGAATACGTATAGAAATAGTGTATTTGGATAAGAAATAAATAATCGAGTAACGTTAGCAATGCGTTTCGAATGAATCTTCGTCAGGCTAGATACAGGTTAATGAGGGCTACAATTCAAGAATGACACAAGTATCAAGAAAGATACAAATATTAAGAGCAACATAAATATGAACATAGATATTAAGAAAAGTTTTAGGAATAATTTTATAAATAACTTGACATGCACGTAAGAAAAATATAGAAGGATTAAAGAAGGTATAAAGAAGGTAAGCTTAGAGAAATACAAGAGTTAGAGAAAAATCACGCATGATCTATATAGAAAACTGTATTGATTTAACAATTCAAATACTGATAATTTTTCAAAAAGTAAAACACCCTTTTTTGGATTTTTATCCATAGAGCATACATATGGAGAGAAGAATTCGAAAAATAGATATTAACAGATGTGTTGTTGCACGATGATTTTTTGATAATCAATATGAAGATTCTTTTTCAAATATATATGTCTATATATCCAGTGATGATGTGTTTGGTGTTGGTATAAAAATAGCATATGATTTCCATCATGATATGAAGTGAGTTGCAATATGTGGGATATAGTGTAAGCAATTAACAATAATGAGTACGTTGGAGAATGATTCAGGAATGTCAGATTTATCATTTTATAGCAGTAAACAAAAGGTATACGAGTTAAAAATTAAGAGATGTTCTCTTTTTCAACATAGATGTCAAGAGTCAGATAGTAGACAAAGAGTAGTAAAGAAATCAACAAACATGAATAATATGCTTAACATATGTTTAGAAATATATATACATATATCGAAAAAAACTTGTACATATAACAATTAATTATCTTATAACAAAAATGAAAAGTATAACGATTAGAGATAACAGATATTCTTTTTATATAGTATAGGTGCCAAGAGTCAGATGATGGAGAATAAAATAGAGACACTCACAAGCATAAATAATATTAATAGCGAGTGTTTAAAAAAAAGTATATTTTTATAGAAAAAGATACACTTTTGTAGAGCAGAGTGTGGGTATGGGTCCTTCTCATCTTTGTTCACACTCACACCCACTCACACCCACTCATACCATCACCTACATCCACCCATCCATTCCTTGAATTCGATGACACTTTCAGAGGATATAATTCAAAGATATATGGATATGCTGAATTTCTTGAATTGCCAATTTTTGGATCATAGGTACTGCTGAATACATTTGAATAATTGATTGTTGTTGACAAGAAACTTGTAGTGTGCCAATAATATTTAGATTGATTAATACTTTTTTGAAACATATTGAAATAATAAACATGCAAGATTTGATCAAAATTCAGCAAATTGACCATAGCTATCAAAAAACTAATCTTATCAATCTATATATACAAACAAACTTTACACACTACTAAACTCATTTGATATACAGGTTGGACCAAACTAACAGGACACACTTCTTTTCAATTTTTTTTCTTTTATAGATTCATCATCCAATCTCATATTTGCCTTATACATACTAGATGGCAATACTCAGGGAAAGAGTCTATTATCAGCCTTCAATTAAACAGCAGCGAACTTATATGACAGTTGTAGAAGAGTATACGAAAGATGTTCGTATATTTTTCGACAAATGCTTACAACCAAAGGTTGATAATAGACTCTTTCTCTGAATATTGTCATCTGGTATATGCGATTTAAATATAAGATCGAATTATGAATCAATAGAAAAAAAAAGTTGAAAAGAAGTCCGTGAGCCACTACTTTTGGCTCATCCTGTATATGCACTGTAGTTATTCACGTATGTACATGTGTAATATGAAACAAAACATAATAAATATATTTGAAAGCGACGTTTTCGATATCATCAGAATTATAAACATTTCAATAAGTGAGCAAAAGTGTTCCTATAAGTTTTCATATTTTTTTATTTGAATAATCCGACTTTTCTCATGATAATTCATCCGTTTCTATGAATATTTTGTTGAAAATGTAACATTTAAATTTGATGCTAAACTATTATAATTATGCAATGAATTTAATTAGAATCAATTTACCTGGAATATTATCCTCTGAAAAATGTCTTTGAGAGGTTAACATAGTTAAGTGAAAATTTTTGCAAAGTTTATCGATAATGGCAAAGAAATATTTTCTAACTCTAATTTAATCTACTTTTCATAAGAATGTTTTTCTCTATAGTAGTTTACGAAAAGGAAATTTCTATTTTTCTTGAATCAATCGCTGGATTAAACATTGAAGTTCATAACAAATTTGAGCAATATTCACTGAAATTAAACTCGACATTTCTACACTTGCAGCAAGCTCAGTATCTAGATAGGTAAATAGAACAGTTATGATGAAAGAAATCTTAAACATAGTGCTTAACCCTTTACCCCCTAAAACCGATCCGGCAAAGTTAGTACCGATTTAAGCATAGGAATAGTCTAAATGCGGGCCCAATACGCTAAGGATGTAGCCAAATTTCAGTAAAGCACTTTCCCTGCAATACTTAAAAATGGGTAGAAAACGACCCATTCGGGTTGAGTGGCATGAAAATTCGATTTTTTTTGAACATGCTATTTCACGATTTTGTTCGATTGTTTATGCGGAATTCCTATGACCTGGCGTGTTTCTTTTCGTAACAAGAATTTTTTTGCAAAATCGAATTTTTCAAAAATGATATTAGATACATTTAATTATTTTTAAACAAAGTTTTGGAATGAACAAGACAAAATAAAATAATGATACTCCGTAACTATGTCGATTTTTCACAATGAAAATATTTAAAACAATTACGTTTTCCTGTAACACATAAATGTATTTGACATTTGGAACAACTAATTACTGATTTATTTGAATAACCTTCATATTTACATCGAATACATGTACTTGTTTCGATAATTGGCCAATGTTCTATGTCATCAAAACGAATAATTGTTGAGATGTTCGATTTAGATTCACGCTTTTTCCTTTTTTTTATTGAAAATATTATTTTGATTACTATCTGATTCAGATGATGAATATTCTCTAGTTAATGGTTTTACTAATTGATTTTGAATTGTAACTGTTTCTTGTAACATAGCTTTGGCAATTGACATTTTAAAAGCAAACAAACGTGAGCACCTTCAACTTTGTGCAGTATCTCTTGTTGCATGTTTCCATAAAACCCAAGCATTAATAACCGTTAATTGCAATATTCTCCATATAATACGCATGTACCATTTTTTCGATCTAAATGGAATAGGATGTAAAGCATATAGCATGCCCACTGAGTCCACCCCTCCCATATGCTTATTGTATGTTTTTATTATTTATGGAGCATCGATATAGTTTTTTTTACGTTGCTTCTTGATCCATCTTGATAATTGTGTTATTGGTTCAATGCCAATAACATTCGAAGCAATAAGTACACGTCGATTGTCTTGCCACCCCACAATGATCATCTTCTTATCACTGGATACTAGGTAATCATAATGACCTCGTGGTTGTTTCAACATACTTTTTTCTGATTCAATAGGGCAATTTCCAATTCGATTTGATCTTAAGATGCATGTTAATCCATAGCCAAGTGCTGTCATATAATCTAATAATTTAAGTGATGCGAAATAATTGTCCACAAATATATGAGAACCTTTTGGAACATTATCTAATAAATCAATTACAACCATACCTGATTTATCAACAAGTTTAATATCATCATATCGTTTGGCTAATTTTTCCTGATTATCATCATTTTGAAATGATGAACGTGTCGAACATATAAATTGGTAGTTGTTCGAGGAAGTGATGATGAAGATATTGTTTGTACTACAGGTTTCAATTCATTTGCACCTTGATATAATTTAACACGATATGTGTAAGAAGAACTACCACACATTGACCAAAACTTGAAACCTCGTTGTGTAGGTTTTTGAGGCATATATTGTTTTAGTGATTTGGGAGCTGATTTACCTTTGTAACCGACCATTTGTTCATCAACCGAAATAATTTTTTCGGGATTTACTATCGAACCACATTGATCATTGAATAGATTGATTAATGGTTGTATTTTATCAATAACGTGTACTTGAAGAACGTTATCATTGAAATGAAGTGAACGTAATAATTCATCCACTCTATCTCTTGTAATACTTTTGGTTACTGTTTCAAGCCCGCATGTAGCCGTCCAATAATCTGATTTACATGGTAATCTAACCAACGATCCATAAAACAAAAATCCAATCAAGCGATAAAAATCTAACTTAGTCATCGGTTCTTGCTTGAAATTTTGTTGTGTACGATATGAATTTCATTGTTCAATGATGTAATTGACAATATCGTTTGTTAAGAATAAACTAAAATAATCAAATGGTGTAGCATATTTCGGCATTTTGACATTATCCTTTAGCGAACGTTCTTCATCAAAAACAGTCAAATTCGCCTCGAGTTTTGCATTTCTTGACCAGTTAATCTCGTTTGAATTTAATTTTGATGTTGCCGAATCTAAATCCATTTGACTAGAGTCTGTATCCATTCCATCAGATGAATCATCACTATCTTCTTCTTTAGAATCAGTTTCCATTTGACCATCGATTTCACTATCAGTTTCAATATCGTAATTATCTTTATCATCGATTGAAAAATTATCATCATCAGCTTCATTAGAGCTAAAGTCTTCATTGAGACTGTATAAAATATGTGAATCTAATGAAGTTGTAGTATCACTAAATTGTGTCATAATTTCAAAGAAAAGAAAATATAATGACGACGAAAAAGTACATACATATACACGAAAAAAAAAGACCGCCAGTAAAGAAAATGATGGGTCAATCACATTGAAAAAAACAAAAACAAATTAAGCGACTTGATTGTTCTATTCCGATTTATTCGTTAATTCTGTTTCCATTCACTTTCAATTAGTCGGTGTGATTGGTACCCTCTATGTGTAGTGACAGAACGTAAGAAATAGACAATGAATACATGGACGAATATTCACATATGATTATACAGTGCCATCGTCAATGCAAGAAAAGAAACGATTTCATTCTCGTGATTCAATCGAAAAAGAATATAATATAGTGACCTGCTGACTAGACACTTAATGTATCTATATCTCAATCCAAAAAACACAAATTCTCCCGTCATTTCGCTATTGTTAACTACAAAAATAATACGAAAATATCAGTAATTATGCAATCATATTAATAAGAGGAAATCATTTCAGAAAAATAAAAATTTTATGTCACTCAACCCGAATGGGTCGAAAACGACCCAAATTCACTTGAAGGATGGTGCTCGTTCTGAAATAATTAACAAATCCATATGATCTTTCATTCAAAGAAGTTAGTGTAGTAGCAGTACACAGCAACAATTAGAATATCTGAGTACTCAATCTACGTAAATAAGAAAAAGCAATAAACTCAAAAAACAGATTTTTCACATTTTCGAAAATTCACAATTTTCTGACTCAAATAAGTTGGGTAAAGAATGATTTAGGAGAAATTCCGTTTTGTGCATTTATAGTTCATGCAATTCTGGATACAAATATTCCACAATCTTCTGAATCACATGCTTTTTAACTAAATTATGTAAATCGTACGAATGGGTCGAAAACGACCCAGCCGGAAGTAATGGGTTAATATGGAAACTCTATGTTTGTCAGGAACATTTTCACTCATTGACTCAATGCTTAATCTAGTTATCATTCACTCAATTGAGATGGGAGATAAAGGTTTACAATATCTATCTCAAATACTCGATGCAAAGAAAATGCTGACTCATCTGAAAGTGAAGTAAATAAAATAAAAAATTGAAAAGTTCTGTTCTTATTTAATGTACTCACTTAATCTTGCTAATCAACTATGTGTAAAAAGTCTGTGAAACAACATATCTGGTCAATTTTCAGCCACTTACAGGTGATTGAAGACAATTAGAACTTCATGTTCTTTTCTTATAATATATTCAGCATGTTTCTTCTGTCTTTAATGCAGTTTATTGAGAGCAAATCACTGACAGGAGTCCAGAAATGATGTGTGTATGGAATCTTTTATGTAATTCAATTTTGTATTATGATCAGAAGTGTTCCAATTCAAACTATAATAATGTCTTTTTATAGATAAGTCTTTCTCTGTGAAATACTCAATTTGCTGCTCTTTTTACATATTTCTACGAACGATCGAAATCTATTGCATTCAAAATATGAAGAGAAGAAAAAAAGAGATTCTTTTTTGAAAACTTTTGCCGTACGCAACAAATAACTGTTTGGAAAATTTTTTATAGATTTTAATTCTTTTGAGTTCTACCTTACTGTAATCGATGATTTGACCGAACATCAAAACTATCTCAAAAATCTCATCGAACGAAATTATGCTTGATAGATAAAATGTAGCCAAAAGTATACTGATATAAATGCAATTGAACTGTTTTTAACGAAGATGAATTGGAAATTTATTGAAGGACGTCATAGAAAATCAGAAGGGAAGTGATTGAGAGTAGTTGTCTTCGTTACACTTTGAAGCACTTTTAACTATACCAACATCTAAATGCAAGTTTAAATTTACGAACTTACTAAAATCGAGTGATACTATTACACTAGAGTTATAAACAAATGAAACTTTCTAAACCAGTAGAAGAGCATAAAAAATGTGGTGAAACATGAACTAGTTACAATACAAAGGAGGAACGTGCTTCGAATGCATGTAATCATAGATCCGAGAATGTACATATCGTTGGAAAGAAGATTCCACACCGACATCCTCAGTTATGAAAACTCGTTAACATTGAAATGAAGAGCTTGGTGCAGCGTGCTTACTACCGCTAGTTTAGTGAATGGATGAGTGAATCAGATAATTTATTCAGAAGAAAAATAAGATTATCAATGCTTCATATGATCAATATAAAACATCAATTGAAAATCTTTGTCCACAAGATTCATCATTACTATTTTTCGATCTTATTTCTGTTTTACTTCATAAGTGTGATATGAAACAAGATAATATTATTATTGATCATCTTTCTTCATGGACTATGTGATTTCAAGAAGTTAATGAAAACTTTTTTTGTCTTCTGTTTTTATTAAAGATTCTTCTTTACAGAACGAAATTAATTAATTTACGATTGATAAAAAAAATGCTCATTTTACTAAAGCAATTTTTTACCTTTGATAAAGTAAAACAATAATGGAGTATATCAAAAACAGTCGATCCAAAAGATAGTGACATAGTTATTGATCTTCTTCAACTTGCTATCTGTAAAAGGTTTTTAATCTATCTTCTCCTTTACTTCTCATATCGAACTTGTTTTTAATTCTTTAAGAGAAAAGGGTGTGAGTATGGGTAAACAGGTTTATATTCGCTTAAAGAAAAAAAATGTGCTATTAATGCTTAACTTATTTAAGGAAATCACATATGTGCTTTTTTGCTATCTCTTTGTTGACCAGTACAAACAGAATTTGTAGGCAGTTTAAAGTATGCATTTATGAAATGATCTATACGTGAATTTTTCATCTTGCTTGAAATCTAATGTCCGAGCTAATTAATCAATATTCATTTCATTCTTTCTTTCGTCTTTCATAAAAAAAAACAGCTAAACATGATAAATATGAAGAAGTCGATATTAGTATTTCGACTGTCCAGTTGGACTTTCGTGATCTGTGACAATTGTTGTGCGACTATTGTTGAGAGGATATTCGATTGTGTCGGTCAGTGGTAGTATGGAGATAAAGCCTTTAGTTTCAACTAAATCTGACGCTATAGTAATTTTCTTTCGGTTTTTTTTCGACGATCGTCTGTTTCTTGCTTTTTTAGAGAAGCGTTTTCGTACGAGCCGAATGACAGGAATAATCGTCAGTTTCAAGATAAAAAATGTAAGTCCAAATAAGTCCAGGCATAACACTAAAATGAATATGTAAATATATACGTATTTCTGCTAATCGTCTCAGAACTTCTTCATGATAAATTCAATTTTTATTTAGATTGAGAGAAAAGTTTTCTTGATGATACATTTGACTATCTCAAGAAACATCGACGTTTTGGACTCACTCAGCTATTGTAATTATTTTGATGAGAAAATGTTCAATCATTGTTACAAGTCATTATAACTAAAGTCTTACTTGCAAATAGAATTGTGTTAAACATGATCTCATAATGGCGGGCAATAGGCTCTTGCTTATTTTTCATATAGAATTCAGATTCAGTTATTACTACAACTAGAATGGTTTCGTCAGGTACATAACGAAGATATTCAGCATCTAGCGAGAAGAGTAGTTCATCCGAGAGAGTATCGACCATGAAAGTAGGTAGCCAAAGGCCTGTATATGTCGTATTATTAGAAATCATCAAACTGACAGTTTGATTGATTACTTTGGTCATTTTGACGTATACTGTCGGATTTCTTGTTAGAGTTCGATTTGAAGTGAAAAAGAATTTGCAAGTGTCCATTTGTTGAACTTTTGAATGAGCACTGATATTTACAGTCGAAGGTGCTGAAAAACAGAGACGAAGTCCACCGACAAAATGTGGCCCGTTTAAAGTCAATTGCAATGCGACAACATGCTGTGGTAACAGCTTGGAAATGGTCAATATTTTATTAGTCTCCGAACAGCTGAAATTCGTAGATAGAGTGTTAAGTCCACGATCTCGAATTTGTTGCAATAATACATCTTTGCATGTATAACCTGTACTAATAAATTGAACAATCATAGTGATTTTCTGTTCGTTGAGTAAGTCAAATATCGGCTTCTCGTCTTCATGTTTAAGTGTCGATAGTAACTGTAATGAACTGGTGAGTTTGGCATTGAACAGTGAATCATCGCATGATACATCTAGTCTCTCATTCGATGATGTTTCTTCAATTGGATACAAATAACTAAATGATATGCTGAACTTCCAAGCAAATATGATAAGAACAAGTATTGATAATGATATCAGTCCACCCAACCAGTGCTTTCCTCCGCCGATCACATCACAATGAGAGAAGATTTTTTCAAGAAATCGTTGTGGCTTTTTAGATTTTAGACGGCATGAAAGAAGTTTGATAATAATATAAATGATTATACCACAGCCAATCGCAACATATGTCCAGAATATGGGTGAAATCAGAAGACAATGCAGTTTCGTGATGGACAATTGAAAAATATTCTGAAGAAGTATATCACCGAATTCTGTTGTATGAGGCGACTCTGGATAAGGATTCGCCTGATCGTAGCTTGTGATGTTTGCCATGTTGGTTTCATTAATAGCAGCACCAAAACACCATAATGTATCATTGGTTGTGCATCTGACGCACATCTCTCCAGCACTACCATCATTTTTCCAACCAGGTGGACAAATCACACAAGGGCCAAAGCTTCTATTGACTTGATGAGTACCTGGTATACAAGGTTTTGGTTTGTATATTGCTATATCATCATATTCCTCTATCAGTTTGCTATAGTAGTCTGGGGGACTTGCAGAAATAAGAAGTACACCGGGAGCATCGAGAACAACACCAGCGATTTGAGAATTCCATATCACTAGATTAACAATACGATGAGGCAGTTGCCGTAAATTCATTGGCTTAAATTGTTGTTGATTGTTTGGAAATACGTAGAATGGCTTTTGTTTGACTTCTGTCTCACTGAGATTGTAGACCTGTGTATGAACAAATCCGAGGATGTAATTAGCAGCAAACTTCTGATCTATCGTAAACCCCTCCCAATAATAGAAGCCCCCGGGGGCTTCTAAACTGTCCACCGTCCAAAATTTTCGGAAGGGGCTTCTACTAAGTCCTAAAATTTTTCAATAGTTTGAGATGGAAAATTCTGTGTATTTATGGAAAATAACTTTGAAAATAATAATAATGATTTTACAGAAGCCTATAACATTGTTGTTTAAATTTGATAGAAAGAAACAGAAATTTCTTTTTTCAAATTTTTTGTTTTATTTTATTTCATATCGACCTTTCGAAGTATAAATCTTCATTACCGAGATATAAGATGAGATTGTTACAAAAATAGAAAATTTTACATAGAACAAAATAAAAACAAAGGGAAGGAAGAGAGATATTTATTTATCTCTTTTCATATTCTATAGAGATATTTATAATTCATTTCTATTCGTTATACAAGTCTCTCTTTTTTCTCTTTTGTCTTGTGGACCCCAAACAGACTAGACGAATTAAAGTGATTCAAAACTGAATTAGTAAATAAATCGTCTCGAAAAGACGATTTAAATTGAAATAGACCAATCACACTGCTTAATTTATTTTATTTTTTTCAGTCTGTTTGGTGCCGTACACACTACACGACGAGGAATTAATTCAAATTAAGTTCGTGTAGTGTATACAAGACAAAAGAGAAGAAAGAGAGAGGTGTATAACGAATAGAAATGAATTATAAATACCTCTATAAAATATGAAAAGAGATAAATAAATGCATCTCTTCCTTCCCTTTGTTTTTATTTTATTCTATGTACAATTTTCTACTTTTTTGTAACAATCTCATCTTATATATCTCGGTAATGAAGATTTAAACTTCGAAAGGTCGATATGAAATAAAATAAAACAAAAAATTTGAAAAAAAGAAATTTCTGTTTCTTTCTATCAAATTTAAATAATAATGTTATATACTTCTGTTAAATCATTATTATTATTATTAGATGGAAAAAATTTCGAAGGATTTTAGGGATTTTCAGGGTTTTTAAGAGTTGTTCAAACGACTTTCTAGGAGATTTCAAGATTTTTATGCTGGTAAATAAGAAAATCAAACAAATTCTTACCGNACGCCGCTTTTTTTGCCTTTTTGTTGTCTGCTTGGGGCCATTGTTGAATAGAAAAGGAACGATGTAGTCCTTGCCGAAGAGAAACTGAAAGTTGTTTTACCTTCTGTAGTTCAGTATACAACATATAACAGCAATTTTGTAATGAGTACAGGTAACGTGGTAGCTTTCGAGCAAACAGCAGAATGTGACTGCTTACTTCAAAGAGAGTAACTATAATTTTTTGTTCTTATCTTCAGTTTACAAGGTTTGTAGAGCTTTTTGCGCTGATAATTTTGGTTATAAAATTTTTATATTCAACCGCTATTTTTCAAGAGATATAGATCAAATACTATTGATGCATTTTATGTAGTTATTTTTCAATAAATTCAAGTCACATTTTTATTGAAAAGCCGATCATAGCCCATGATTATCTATTTGAATTTTAAAACCAATGACATATTTAGATTCCTCTTGAAAAGCTGCACTAAAATCCTTAGGAATCTAAAAACTTTTCACACATTTTTATATTGTCCACTGATTCGCACTGTAGAGAAACAGTGTACAAAAAAGTCGATCAGAAAGTTGAAATTAACGAGCATGATGGCCTTGCCGTTCCCATAGAACACAACTTGCTCTACAACATGTACTTATTAGTTTTCTTCCCACCTTTGATTTTAAAATGAGTGCGTGTCAAAACTATTTTAGGTTACAATTTTTCATCGAACGCTGATGAATATATCCGTGATATCTAATCAAACGGCTTGTTAACCATTTTAGCATTCACTGGAATTTGTAGGAACGTATTACCTGATTATTGTGGTACTAAATTATCTAATGTTCGACTCTAATATCAGTAGGTTTCTAGCTTAATTAAAAAATGTGGTGCTATTTCCTTCTTTTTAAGAAAACTGGATTCGTTCTTTTTATATATAGTAATTAAATGGACATAATATACACTGATATTATTTGACTTGTTTTTTCGTGAAAATAGAATCGAACATTGGATACTTTAGTACCAAAATGATCAGGTCAACACATTCTTACAAATATCAGTGAATTTCGAAATGGTTAATAAACCGTCTGATTAGATCTCACCCATATATTCCTCAGTGTTTGATGAAAAATTGTGGCCTAAAATAGTTTTGACACTCGTTCATTCTAAAATCAAAGGCGGGAAGAAAACTAATAAGTGCATGTTGTAGAGCAAGCTATGTTCTATCGAAATGACAAGGCCATCATTTTCATTAATTTCAACTTTCTGATCAACTTTTTTGTACACTATTCCTCTACAGTGCGAATCAATGGACAATATAAAAATGTGTGAAAATATTTTAGATTCCTAAGGATTCTGGTGCAGCTTTTCAAGAGAAATCTAAATATATCATTGGTTTTAAAATTCAAATAGATAATCATGGGCTATGATCGACTTTTCGATAAGAATGTAATTTGAATTTATTGAAAAATACATAAAATGCATCAATAGCATTTGACCCGTATCTCTTTAAAAATAGCGATTGAGTATAAAAATTTTATAACCAAAATTATCAGCGCAAAAAGCTGTACAAGTGCTGAAAGTGTCACTGAATTTGGACGAGGTCTCCTGATGATCCTGGCGAGAGTCCATGGATACCATCCAGATTCTTGTATAATTGAAAATAACTGGGTATTAGGTACAGAGGCCGCGAAAGCAAGGACGTGTGAAGGGGTGTACACTCCTCAGTAATTGGAAATTGCCTTTTTTTCAGCGATAAGGGTCGACTTTCTGTACATTTGACGCTTTTGTTTTGCGAAATTTTCTTTCAAATATTCCATTTACACCTCCTAAAATTGCTTAAATCCCCAATCTTAGATCTGTCGCGCGGCCACTGATTCGGTATTCAAGTTTTCATCTATTTTAGTCCTTATATATAAAGGAATGATACTCATAGTTTAAATTTATTGCATCAAAATTTTTTTTTCTCTTTTTAGTTTATTATTTATCATAAATTTTGACAATATTTGCTTCATTAAAATAAATCAATTAACATCTTGTATTCATTACCTAACGAGGGAGGGTCCCCAGGTGTTATCGTCCGTTTCGAATTTTGTATTTGCCATTTTGTAGAGCTCAGTGAGTTCAACGTCTGACACAAAGAGTTCGACCACGTACTGGAGTTTTAAGGAATTACGAGGTACCATAGAGGGTGTCCTATAAGAACTGTGGATAAATAGTTAATGGTATTTTTCATACTTTGTCTCGATGTAGAGAGCTGAAACTTTTACAAACAAAAGAACTTGATCAGATATATATATGTGATAAAATTTCCAGCCCTCTACATCGAGACAAAGTATGAAAAACATCATTAACAATTTATCCAAAGTTCTTATAGGACATTCTCTATAGTACCTCGTAATTCCTTAAAACTCCAGTACGGGGTCGAACTCTTTGTGTCACATGTTGCACTCACTGAGCTCTACAAAATGGCAAATACCAAATTCGAAACGAACGGTAACATCTGAGACCTTCCCTCGTAAGTAGATTGGTATATTTAATAGAAAGATGCAAATCTTTTTTTGTCAAGTCATTTATGGAGAAAAATTTTAACGAAAATCATTTGTTGGTCTGCAAATATCGATACAGAGCAAGTATTCGAATCGCATTGGTCTGAAACTAGTTATTTTCTCAAAAGTTTGTTTTTTCAAAACACAAAAAACGAACATTTTTATGTCTAACAGCATGCTTTTTTAATTTTATCTGATCGGAATAATTTTCTTGATTACAGTTAAAATTTCAATAAAATTACTAAAAATCCACTTACCTACGTTGTTGTTTTTTCTATTTATTGCTCTTAAATTGATTTAGAATTTGATTGAATTGTTTCTGAGAAAAATGAAAAACTTGCTATAGATGGCGCCACATTTTTTAATAATTTTCTCTGTTCTGAAATCATTGATAAAGACCCAAAACAAAATTCAAATCATTAAATAGCAAAATGAAAGAATTTTTCAGTGAAATTTCAATAAAATCGAATGGATGTATATGTTGAAGTGCATATTTTGTTCGAATCATACATCTTTTGTTGAATAAAAATATGCTCTCTCAAGTGACGATCAAATAATCTCAGAACAATTTAAAATGAGAATTTTTGTTTCGATACAGATATTACTCTATAAAAAAATTAAAAAAAACCTAAATACACTGTAAACAGAGGTCAGGCAAATCAAAACCATAAGAAACACGTTTTATTTTTATTTTCTTATTGTAAACTTTTATTTTTCTTCATTTGTTTAAATGGAAAACGTCATTTTAAACTACGCGGTAAAATTTTCCTATACTCACGTCCATGTGAAAACGAAACGCAGATAGGACGCGTTTAAACTCGTTTCTTTGTCGCATGGTTCAAAATGCGAATAAACGAGTTTGAATTAATGATCGTAGCCAAACGCATCTAAGATAAAAACACGTTTTGTTAAAGATTGATATAGAACGCGTCAAAATGCATTCAATGAGGCTCACACTCTTGAAAACACGTCTGAACACGTTTTAAAATGCATTTGAGAAATAATTTTCGTCAATAATAACTAAGAAATCTCAAAGCAAAATTGAAATTGATCCGATTTTTGAAAATGAAATATTTCAAGATTGGTCGTTGATGCTTTGTGATGATCACAAAGTGTTGGTAATTCAACTTAGTTATTTAGAATTTAATTTATATGAAGATTTATTTTATGAGATATAAATCAATGTAGGAATCTAATACATTATTTTAGATAAAACGGCAAAATAATTTCTTTCGTCGTTTTATTGAAAGTAAACTATTTCTTAGCCGCAATCCAAATAGCATGTGTTGTGTTACAGTCTAATTTAGATCTCTTCATGTCTGTGAGAGTTTCATCGAAACCGACTCGTGTGATAATAGTAGACGAGATCATGAAACGATGTTATGCCAACATGAGAAATAAAACCTATAAGTTTTGTAAAATGATATTTATTATTAAAATGAATAGTTTTTCTGCGTATGATGTTTTATTCAAAATAAAATTTAGCCGTTCATATATTGAGATAAACAAAATGAAACAGATAATAATGTTACTATATTAGTAAAGGAATCTATTGTAGTTCAATTTTGAATAATTTCCTTTTTACGTAACAATAAGAACATTGACGAAAATAAATCAATTTTCATGTATATATTTCCTTCTTGTCCTATTTAGTTATTTCGTTTTCGGTAAGACAATATTTTCAACTGTTATTATGTGAATCAAGTTCATTAATCACTTTGATATAAAAGGAAAAGTTAAGAAATAAATTGAATTAATATTTTTAAAGAAAATGATTTAATTTTATCATTTTCCTGAGCAGGACAAAACCAAATTTAAAATTAAATAAATCAAAAATTAAATTTTCATATCGAAACCAAAAGATGACCACTTCTATGAATTAATCTTACTCACACATAAAACATAATGAACACCTATGTTGCCTTATCACTTATGGAGGTATTTATTGTATAAAATTAGAACACAGTTATTTATTTTCATACAGTTAACTTTTGTTTAGCTTTGAGAAAAATGCTTGAATGCTTTCATTTTAATTTAAAACGTAAGATTTTCTTATTTTTGATTTTTTTAAATAATTTGTTTTAATTATTGTCATTTAACATTAACATCAAGAATATATTATTATTTTTATTTTAAATTTCCTTTTCTTCTTTATGTGTTTCGTTTGATCACACTCAAATGTTAGAATTACTTTAGATAATCAAAAGATATTTCGAAATATCAAATTATCAAGTCAATGTAGACCATTGATTTAAGCATGTTGACTTATAACCATAGCTCTTCCGTTCTAGCCTCGATCACTGCACAATTTAAAACGCGTACGAAAAATGAAAAGACTTGTTCTGATAATGCATCAGGGATGAGCTGACCGTCATGTGGTCTTAATGTTGACGTAGTTCGAATCTACGAGAACACGAAAACTTTTTTCCAAAAAATAATTCCAAACGCGTTTTGACGCGTCAGATGTTTCATTTTGGCCGCGCCCAAACGTGTTTCACTGATAGCATTTGAAACGCAGCTATAACGCGTTCAAAAACGCGTTCAGAGGTGAAAAATTTTCATATGGGCAAACATATCGAAATAATAATCATTCAAGAGTTTATCGAAATTCAGCAAATTGGTCTTAACTATCAACAAGCTAATCTTATCAATCTATATCGAAACAAGTTTTACGCTATTAAACTCTGTTGGCATGCATGCATGCATTGTAATCATTCACATATCTATATATGCCATGTAATACAAAGTATAATCAATACATTTGAAACGACGTTTTTGTTATATTGAGATCTTCAACATTTTAATAAATGAACAATTTTGTTCGTATTAGTTTTCATACTTTTTTATTTGATTAATCTGACTTTTTATCATTGTAATTAATATGCTTCTATCGACAGTTTGTCTAAATGTAACATCCAAATTTGATACTAAAATAATTATAATTATTCGATAAATTTAATTATAATAGTTTATCTGAAATATTATCCTCTGAAAAATGTTTTTGGAAGCTACACATAATTAAATGAAAACTTTTGCAAAGAAATATTTCCTAACTCTAATTTAATCCACATTTCACACAAATGTTTCTTTCTATAGTAGTTTACGAAAAAAGAATTTCTTTTTTTTCTTGAATCAGTCGTTGACTCGAACATTGACGTTCATTACAAATATCCCTTATAAATGATTGAAGAGAATCAGAATTTCATGTAGTTCAATTTTTGTACTTTGCTCAGAAGCACATTTAGCTGAAAACCATCGAAATCTCTTGAAATTTTTCCAAATTACAATGAAATTTGAACAATGGCGAAATTCCGATTGGCCAAATTCCAGAGACTTGCTATGGAACAACATCGATGAACCGTTTGCTAAAGATAGAATTCATGCTCAACGAAGAGATCAGTATAGTTTACTTACTGCAACTAATATTGCCTATAAATGAGTCGTTTTGATGATTTATTTAGAAGAAGAGTGTGGGTGTCGATAAACAGTGGGTGTTCATTTAGACTGACACCGACACCTTCATAGTGACAGCAATAGACCCCAGAAAACAACAGGATTAACATATCATCATCTTGTATAGCTTTATATTCGTTTAAAGAAAAAAAGATCTGCTATTTATATATAATTTATTCAAGGAAATCATAGATGTGCATTTTTTGCTGTCGTTTCTAACTATCTGTTGACTAGTGCGAACACAATTTGTCAGTAGTTTAAAGTATGCATTTATGAAATGATCAAAAAATGGATTATTCATCTTGCTTGAGATGTAATGTCAGAGTTAATTAATCCGTATTCAGTTCTTCTTTCTTTTGTCTTTCAAAAATAACAACATGTGATAAGTATGGAGAAGTCAATATCAGTATTTCGATTGTCCAGGTGAGCTTTCGTGATCTGTGCAAATTGCTGCAAGGTTGTTGCTGAGAGGATGTTCGATTGTGTCGGTCAGTGTTTTTATTGAGGTGAAGTGTGCAGTGTCAACTAGATCTGATGCAATTGCAATTTTTTTTCGGCTTCTTTTCGACGATCGTTTATTTCTTGGTTTGTTAGAGAAGCGCTTTCGTACGAGTCGAATGATAGGTATGATCGTCAGTTTCAAGGTCAAGAATGCAAGTTCGAATAAGTCCAGGCATAACACTAAAATGAATATGTACACATATGTATTTCTACTCTACGATCCATTACAACTAAAATCTTACTTGCAAATAGAATTGTGCTAAAAATGATCTCATAGTGACGAGCAATAGGTTCTTGTGTATTTTTCATATAGAACTCAGATTCAGTTATTACTACAACCAGAATAGTTTTGTCAGGTACATAACGAAGATATTCAGCATCTAGCGAGAAGAGTAGTTCATCCGTGAGAGTATCGACAATGAAAGAAGGTAACCAAAGGCCTGTGTATGTTGTATTATTAGAAATCATCAAGCTGGCAGTTTGATTGATTACTTTGGTCATTTTGATGTTTACTGTAGGATTTCTTGTTAGAGTTTGATTTGGAGTGAAGAAGAATTGGCAAGTGTCCATTTGTTGAACCTTTGAATGAGCACTGATATTTGTAGCCGAAGGTGCTGAAAAACAGAGACGAAGTCCACCGATAAAATATGGCCCATTTAAGGTCAATTTCAAATTGATAATATGCTGTGGTAATAGTTTGGAAATGGTCAATATTTTTTTAGTCTCCGAACAGCTGAAATTTGTGGATGGAATGTGAAGTCCGCGATCTCGAATTTGTAGCAGTGATACATTTTTGCATGTATAATCTGTGCTAATGAATTGAACAGTCATAGTGATGTTTTGCTTGCTGAGCAAGTCAAATATTGGCTTCTCATCTTCATGTTTGAGTGTCGATAGTAACTGTAATGAACTGGTGAGTTTAGCATTGAACAGTGAATCATCGCATGATACACCTTGTCGTTCATTCAATGATGTTTCTTCGATTGGATACAAATAACTAAATGATATGCTGAACTTGCAAGCAAATATGATAAGAACGAGTAGTGATAATGATATCAGTCCACCCAACCAGTACTTTCCTTCGCCGATCACATCACAATGAGACAAGATTTTTTCAAGAAATCGTTGTGTTTTTTTAGATTTCGAACGGCATGAAAGAATTTTGATAATAATAAAAATGATAAGAGAACCACCGATCGCAACACATGTCCAGAATATGGGTGAAAGCAAAAGACAATGTACTGTTATGATGGACAATTGAAAAATATTCTGAAGAAGTATATCATCAAATTCTGTCGCATAAGGTGACTCTGGATAAGGATTCGCCTGATCGTAACTGGTGATGTTCGTCACATCAATTTCATGAATAGCAGCACCAAAACACCATGATGTATGATTTGTCGCACATCTGACGCATATCTCTCCAGCACTACCATCATTTTTCCAACCAGGCGGACATATCACACAAGGTCCAAAACTTCTATTGACTTGATGAGTACCTGGTATACAGGGTTTCGGTTTGTATACTGCTATATCATCATATTCCTCTATTAATGCACTACAGTGACCTGGAGGACTTGAAGGAATAAGAAGAACACTGGGAGCATCAAGAACAAGACCAACAATTTGAGAATTCCATACCACTAGATTAACGATACGGTGAGGCAGTTGCTGCAAATTCATTGGCTTCAATTGTTGTTGATTATTTGGAAATACGTAGAGTAACTGTGGTTTGACTTCTGTCTCATTGAGATAGTAGACCTGTGTACGAACAAATCCGATCACAATAGATATTGTTCTCATTCATTTGAAAAAAAAAGGGTTTTCAATTGAAATAGTATATGCGCACAAATAAACAAAGCCAAAACTAAATCATGGGATGAAGTAACAAACTGCAAACCTATCATAGTATTCTTGAGGTTTTTAAATACGACTAGAGTAAAAATAAAATTTGGCTGGAGTAGAAAACTATAGTCAACTTCGACCTCAGTCTTGACTAGTTCCCATCTCCGTCAAGTTTAGTCTCTGTCAAATTTCTAATACATAATGAAAATAAGTCGAATTAACAATTATTTGTGTAAATTTTGATTTGCATTTCAGCTATAAGAAAGTGTTAGTTTTGGAAAGAATAACTCGCACTCATCGGGGAATCAATTTTTTGTAAATATATCTTTCTACGAATCATGTAAGACTGAATACGCAAATGATATATGTTCACGGTACGATCTATCGTACATTCGACATAACGAAGCACATTTTGATCAAGTCTCAAGAAGTAGCAGACCACTTAATAGTCTTTGAGAACGGGAAACGGAAGATGAAATCTACGAACAGAATTTAACGATTAGTGCAAAGCTTATTTGAAGCTACGAATCCTATGTAGCATGAAGAAATAAATCAATAGACTTGCCTGCATTTGAGACGATGACCAAGGTGGAGTAGGCAATGAATAGACTAATACTGCGTACGTATTCGAGTCGAGCATTGCAACTGATTTGCCGAATAAAACGTTTTTTTGAGATGAAGTGTGATTTTTAACAATATGTGGTGACTCTTGTTGCAGAGACACAATGAAAACACTATCCAAATGTGGAATGCCAATAATCATCGTATTTGACTGTTCATGAAGAGAAAGTGACAAAGTGCCATATCGCGTGTTCATATATAGTGGCCATCTAAAATTTTTTGATGAAAGTGGTATCATTCCAAGTGATATCGGATTAGATGAATCGGAAAGATCAGCATAATACAAATAGGGAATATGTCTATTGTCGTCGTCAAATATTCGATAGGCTAGTAATAACAAACGATGGTCTTCTGTAATGACGAGTGCTCGGCTATTGAAAAACTGACCTTTATCCCAAAGAACGGTATTAGAAATTTCAATGCTTGTCTTATGAATGATGTCAAGACACACTGTTTCAAAGAAGCGTACAATACATGCATATGTACCTTGTGGATGAATACCAAGAGCAAAGACTTGGAAGTCGTCAAACGAGTTCACCGCTCTCCATAGAAATTGTGCCGATCGATTAGCACAAAAAGAAGGATATGTTATGAATGTTACTACTAAATAAATATTCTTGTCTTGATCTTCGCCGGTCACAGCAAATACAAGATGACTTTTGTTTTGCTTGGTACTTATGACTATGTTATACACGTAATTGAGAGATTTTGTGGTTTCATTGGGCATGTGCAGGTCTGGATAAGCAATGATGCACGTATTGAGATAAGATGAAGACAGTTTTTCTATTATTGTAAATTGTCGATACCCATTCTCCGCCACAATGGCCAGTTTTTCACTGACAGCTAATCGATCTCCAAATGCGTCATAATCTTCTCGGTCGAATACTTCTGGTCCCTTACCACAAATCATTGGTAGCGTAAATAGAATAACGAACAGATTGCACATTCTTGCGTATTTTGTCCAGTTTAATAATTGTTTACCATTCACCTACACAGAAAAAATCTACAATCAAACATTTTACTAATCAAGATGGAAACTATTATAATCGATCACAATCCTATAGACTTATTTATTAATATTTGAGGTCTTAAAAGTTTTATCATAGCTCGGATCAAACAATCAAATTGAGAGTCTTTCGGTTGCTGAAAGCATTGGAAAGGTGACGTTCTTCGTTCATAGGCCAATCTATTTATAGTTTTACAACCTCGTAATTTATTGCTTTTTGAAAAATCTGAGTGGCAACTAGTCATATAATTCACTAGAAGCAAAATACAATTATATATTATTTTGTCCAACTAATCATTGTGTGTTGAATGAAATTATAAGGTACAATTCGAAAAAAGAATCTCTTGCTCCCTTGTGATATGTTCTATCGATATCTTCAGTAAAATTAATACTAGATGTAGCTCTGAACAGAATATAAATGAACTACTCTTATATTTATCTATTCATTGAAAAAGCTTCGTAGAGATTGTATTGTTAACCTTGCTCTTGACTTCGACCAATTTATACTCAAAAAGTAAAGACAATTATTAGAAAAAGTGTTTTGCTTTTTCACCTGTTAAGATTGTTGCTAAACCAGAAATATGTTCTTGAATTCAATCATACTCAGTTTAACAAGCATGCATAGTTGTTTTAATAATGAGCTTGTTACGAAGAACTGTTTTTTTTTTTCTAGTGTTCATAATAGTGAGTTTACTGTATGTACAACTTAATAAAAAAATTGTGGACATGAAGATTCAATCAGAATGAGTTCTTTTGAGAAGAATTGTTTTGAAAGAAAGTAACATTGTGGTGGTACTAGTCTTAGGAAAGACTTGCATAATTTCAATAAAAATTATTCTTTTTCGTATTATTCTCTTACCTGTATTAGTTGATTTTTGCGTGACGAATAAAATGCTGACATATACATTACTCATACGTACATACATAATGGAACTCATATCTAAGATAAATATTTGATATATTTTCACAAAAGCCCTCATTTTCGAGATGAGAGCTGCGTCATGATTGGTGGCAGTCGAATGATCACATTGTCATATTCCACCATCGTGATCAAGTATTTATAGCCCTATGTTTATCAACAGTGTTCATGTATTGTTGCAATCGTATTCATATACTTTTTTTCTGAACATCAAAATGTAAATATGTTGTGATACTTGAGTAATCCCACTTATTAAAGCCAGAATTTATTGGATTGGTAGCTATCACAACGATGCTGTTGATATTACTGTATTTCACTTTTCATTCAACTGTTTACTCTGAACATGACAAAAATAGAAAAAGATACCAAATGATGAATGTGTCTTCTTGCTTCACTGATTGATTGATTGAATCGAACAATATTATGTTTAGTTAGAAAACCATAAATAAACTGTAGTAGATAGAAACCAGTAACCGAACAAATGATAATGCTGCGTTTAAGATAGGAAGCTCATCTTTGGCGATGCCAAAGTGTGGTCGAAAAGAAAAATACCGAACAAAAGAGAAAGCATAATACTGTCAAGGAATGTTCGTTCTGTTTTTTCAGTTTTACATTCTATTCCTTGCCAGAAATCATAATTGTTTTTTGAATAAGAACAAAACTGTTGGCGAATAAAAGACATCGATGAATGACTCAATCTACTAGGATATCACATCTCTATCCTATAATTTATTCTTTTACCGCGAAATAGGCTTAGCCGATAAGAATTTCAAATGCATTAGCAAGATTACAACGTTGTTTTTTTGGTCAGAATTGTGATACGACTTTGTACAACTGCCAGTTTATAGTGTTTTCTCTATATGTCAATAAGAGTGTGAGTGTTCGTATTCTCTTCTCTCATAGTCATACACACATCCACATATTCACTCCCACACCTTCGATCAATGCAAGAATGTGAAAATTTCAAAGTTCAGCAATAAACTAGCTCTTCTTATAGTATAGCTTTTTAAGTTTAGCCCCTTTGGTTGTAAGTGAAACTTAAACATTTTCATTACTAAACTGAACAGAAAGTAAGTTCTCTTTAAAACAATATATTCTGTATTATACTAAAATCTGAAACAATTATATATATATATTGATGAAATATGTACGCGAACAAATCTCAAGCATCGCCGTGTCAAGTGATCGTTAATAAATATGTATGTGTGTTTTGTAATCGATACGTGACTTGTTATTTCTTGATATTTTACCTATCACAACGGCGACTAAAATAAGAATAATATTATGTTGTGCATGCCTTTGCATATTTTGTTTTGCTTGCATAAGTGCAGAAAACTTTTGAGACAGCGATCAGTCACAGAATTCGATATATTTTTTGCAAACATATTATTCAAATAAACAATCATGTATTTCCCTTTAAGTACTCAACAGTTCATGGCATTTTCAATGTGTTCAGATTTGCTCGAGAGGTCACGTAAATGAGTATCACAAGAAGAGAGAAAGATTTAGAATTTCACTTGTTTATCAAGTGTTGAAGAAAAGTAATGTCAATGCTCGATTTTCTTTTATTCAAATTGATAATCTGATAGGGAATGAAAAACTTAAATATGTATATATGTACTTAACAGAGTAGCTAGCACAATACGAACGAACTGCATGAATGTAGGTTAGAATCCAATTGAGCTTCTTGATTTTGCCCACATTTTTATTTTC
The DNA here is from genome assembly GCA_905329745.1 of Rotaria sp. Silwood2. Taxonomy (NCBI): domain Eukaryota; kingdom Metazoa; phylum Rotifera; class Eurotatoria; order Philodinida; family Philodinidae; genus Rotaria; species Rotaria sp. Silwood2. The sequence goes on along the minus strand of CAJNSZ010000870.1, from coordinate 2,642 downwards.
ACGCCAGCACTGCCACATGTACCCTATTTTGCCTTTTTGCATGCTAGTAAAAAATTGTACTTCTGAGGTATACATTTTGTACCTTATTGAAGTTTCGAACTTCTTTTGGCATAAACTAGTCTTTTAATAAAACAAGTTGTTCTCTTTGGTTTACTATTTCTAACATATGACACTGATACAAGTAATTTAGCTTTAGTTTCCTACTGAATAGATAATAATACTTAACTCCATTCTGAGTTCAGTAGCAACGATGAAATACCGATATATGAAGAGTCAGACTCATAAACAAAATCCGTTGCTGTAGAATCGTGTAGCTCTAGTCAAAAATCAATCACAATTATCAAAGAAAAAAGTTTCATGTCAAAGTCCAGAGTATAGACGAAAACAAGACCCACAGCCTATATTAGGAAATTCCTTTAAATCACACCCTTGGATTTAGGGAAGTACTTCATTTTATTCAATTCAAGTACAAGCAAATGAAGGAATAGTTCCCTGAGTTTAATTATGTGTGATACTACCCATGAAAAAAAGTTATAAAAAGAACGGTGAGAAACACGTCCTGAAGACGCTTTTTGCATTCTATTGGAACGTGTTCTATAGAACGCAAAAAGCGTCTTCAGAATCTGTTTCAAAAGAACGCATACAAATGTCTGCAGAACGCATTTTATTATTTGAAAAACTCGTTTTTGACCGTTCTTTTTTACAACTTTTTTTCATGGGTAGTCTCATGGAGAAAAGAATGCTCTGTTTTTCTATGCTATTTGATCATACTTCAACTAATGTCATAATGATAAACTTTCGAGAAGACTTGCTTTACTATGATATGTACTTGATAGTAGTAGTGCCTATTTCATATTTTTTGAATAACTTTTTTTCTCTATCAAACTATATAGAAAGAAAGTTTCTTAAACCTTTTTATAAAGAATCACAGTACCTCTGGTTCTATTTTTGGTATGACCTAAGTATATTCTTCAGATTGTGATCATTTTGTTGCTGAGCAATATTGAGTCAAATATTCTTCTAGACTTATTTATCATCAATAGAGAGTGGTACTCTTAGTACTGATGAATAAAAGTTGGCAGCAATTTCCTTTCTAAATAAACGACAATGCGTCGCTTCAATTCTGTTTCGTACCTTAAGTCCCTTAGCGACTGTACACTTCTACATGGTATGCTTCTGTGTACATTAGCTTCAAGCATAGTTCACAGCAAATGCTTTGACATGGATAAAAGTGTATCAACATCATGCAGTGATATTTTTGAACTTTAATTTAAGCCAATGAAAAACTATCCTTGGTTGCTCTCGACAAGACTTATGAATACATACTCCGATGTAGATGTGGCCGTTTACATTGTTAATGCTACAAATATTACAGCTGAAATGGATATGGCAGCTCAACAGTTCAAGGAATGATGATTGCATTGTTCGACTGTATTTTTCGCAATACTCTAGTAGACATTAGAGACATGCAGATCATCTGTCAATCTTTGATGTTCAATTTCAATTAACGTTGCACTTATTAAGTAAGCGAAAGTAATAACTCAATGAGGTTAAAAAGAATATAATCTACGCACAAATACTATCTCTGCCAGTCAAAATCTTCTACATATTTTCAATGAGAGGTGCAACATAAGAATATTGTGTAAAAGAGCACGAAAGATAGGAGTGTTATATGGTAGAAAAATGTCTGGCAATAGGAACTGGACTATGTATGCTGTTACACCGTATTGAAATACTTAGTGAATATTGAGTAAGTATATGCTTCATCAATTAATAGCTACAGGTATGCGCAATGAGAACTTTCATGAATTCTGCATGCAACTTCAACTGTTCTACATCCTTGTTAGATAGCAATCGAATGTGGCCTCTGTTATAAAAACCATTCTTGATGTCTAAATAGGCATCGCAATTATATTCGTACTAAAAGTTCTTCTGATCATTCACATCTAAGAATTTTAATTGGATGGTTACTACGTTCGATCGATCGATATTGATTCGTTTATTTTAAGTAGAAAACTATCAGCATGTTACTGTTTGAGAAGAGCTTCTATTCCAGTTCACAATTACTGTGAGCAAAAAATACGATTTTCGGATATGTATAAACACTCATCGATTCCCGAATGTTTGTGCGGTCTTCAGTTTTTTGAAGGATTCATTTCGATATCCAGCTGCTGCATGTTGTCAAGTTTTGTTTGATGTTCAGCGATATGTATGACGCGACGACGATTGCTCGGTTCGGATTCGTTTCTTTGAAGTCGAATCAATTTAAATCCTCCATGTTGTTCATTGAGTGATTGATTTAGTCGAGAGTGAGACAAAAAGTGAGAAGACGGTGCAGAAAATGAATTTGACCTTTGTTGATGAGAAAGACCTATATTGAATCTTCGACATCGTTCACGATCGAAAAGGTCGAACCATTTCGGTGGAAGTAATTCAATAACACGTTCGTAGAATGCGATATGCTCTTTTCGCGCTGATACTTGTGCTCCGTACGGTTGGTATTGATGCAAATCGACAAATATCGACGGATCTTCTTCGTACATATCGAGAATATTCTTTACGAAGCATGTTACTTTCTCTTCGCTACCAGGTGTAGTCAATTCTCGATCTTCAGCACGAAAAACATCGAGATCAAAATCTTT